>JAHBCN010002404.1:0-92020 GCA_019359885.1 Listronotus oregonensis | reverse complement strand
TTGGCCATTATGTATATTTTCTAAATAGAAATTTGTTTATTACATATGGGTCAATGCAAATACAACTTTTGATTAGCCACAACAATCCTAACATTTAATATGTTAATTAACTTGACCGAGAAATATTCAAAATATTGCTCTTTTGATCAGAAAGATAATAAATTTATTTAAATATTTATGTAAAAAATTATAAATGTTACTTTGATGGTTCTATAGAAATATTTTTATCTAATAATCTTTATTCTAGCTAAGGCATTTGTTTGAAATATTCATAGGTACAAGTATTATTCACTTGTTAATGATTCACATTTAGATGCATTTATACTTTAACACCACCGAAAAAAGCGGGTTTTCTCCCAAGCAAAAATGCAACAGCTTAAAGATGAGCTAGCGCAGGTTGATTGGGGTGATGTTATCAGCTCCCGGGAAGTTGACGATGCCTATAATTTATTCTTTAATATATTTAGCAGGGTTTTTAATTTGATCTTTCCCCTAAAAACAGTAAAGAAAACAGTGAATTCTAGAACAAAAATAAAAACCTGGATTACACAGGGTATAAAAACATCCTCTAAAACAAAAAGAACACTATATAGAAAAAAGCTGAGGGGTGAAATTTCGACTGACACATACAAAGCTTATTCTAAGTCTTTCAAATCTGTAATCAAACAAGAAAAAAACATACTGAAAAACTTTATATCAAAAACTCACAATGTCCAGCAAAAGCAGTCTGGAACTTGGTGAGAAAGTATACAGGGAAAAAACAAAAAAAGTTAGACCAATTAATAAAAAACTTAAAGCAAAATCCAGACCAAACAGATGTACATGTTTTAAATCATATAAATAACTTTTATTTAAATGCCTGTCCAACTCTAAATGTAGACTACAATACCGTTTCAGATAATATAAGAAATCATCAAAAAAGCTGTTATTTGCATCCAGTTGACTGCTATGAAATAAAGTCCATTATAAAAAATCTAAAGAACAAAAAATCGGTAGGACAAGATCAGATACCAGTCTCTATTATTAAGTGTGTGTCAGACGAAATTGCACTTCCCTTAGCTCACATTGCAAGCCAAATGCCACCGGTTCCTTCCCGACACAATTAAAAACTGCACTTATAAAACCTATTTATAAAAAAGGCGAAAAAAATCTTGTAAAAAATTACAGACCAATAGCTCTCTTAAGTAATTTTAGTAAAATTTTTGAAAAGGTAATCAACGAATGGATGATCTTGTTTATGGAAAAGAGAGCTTGCTTTCAGATACCCAGAATGCGTTTCAACACAAAAATCCACTATTAGAGCAATCTTTCAGGCTCTTACTAAAATACTCGAGTCATTAAACTCTGGAAAATCCACTATTGCTATGTATCTGGATTTATCAAAAGCTTTCGACAGTGTGGATCATAGAGCTCTCTTATTAAAATTAGAGAAATATGGTATTAGAGGCATTGCAAATAGGTTGATTGGGTCATATCTCAAAGATCGTAAGCAAATTGTTATCTCAAAGGCAACAAATGGAACTCTTTTGTTCTCTAAACCTGAAGCTGTACTGAGAGGAGTTCCACAGGGCTCTGTCCTGGGACCTCTACTTTATATCATCTACACAAATGAATTATCTTCGGTAGTACCAAACACCATTCAATTTGCCGATGACACATCAGTTAGTTTCTCACTCGAGAAAGATGAGTCTGAGTCTGAGGAAATCCTGGGTGCACTAAGTGCCCTCAAGAGTTGGTTCTCCACAAAAAATCTCCTGTTGAATGTTGAAAAAACAAAAATAATTAAATTTAACTACCAAATGAACCCAACAGAAACTATTTTTCAAAACGGAGAAAAATCACTAAAAACAGTTGTTTCAGCTATATTTTTGGGAATTGAGGTGGATCATAGATTGGACTGGAGACATCACACCGACGCTTTGGCTGGTAAGATTGCAGGGTACTGTTATGCACTAAAAGTTCTCTCGTTAAACATAAACACCGATACTGCTATTATGGCATATCATGCATATGTACATTCACGGTTGAGATATGGCATCATTTTCTGGGCGAGGGGGGCGGAGGCAAACAGAATCTTTTTGCTTCAAAAAAGGTGCATAAGGAGTATTTTCAGCTTAAAATCTGTTGAAACTTGCAAACCAAAATTTATTGAATCAAAAATTCTTACCCTTGTCTGTACTTATATATATATATTATATATGAAGCAGTCATCTTTGTTAGGGAAAATAAGAGTTTATTGAAGGACTGTGAAAGAGCTCATAACCACTACACCCGATATAAAGAAAATCTTAAAGACATGAAGTGTAACCTGTCTTATATACAAAAGAATGTTCATTCATCAATAATAAAAATCTACAACAAGATCCCTGTAAATATCAGAAACGAAAACGTAAAATTTTTAAAAAGACATTTGAAATGGCTACTGATTTCGAAGGCTTATTACACCGTGGATGAGTTTCTGAAAGACAATATAGAGCCGCAAGATTTTCTATGTAAACATCAAACCTGTTTGACTTTTAATGATTTTTAATGTGTTTTATTACAATACTGTTCGTTTTTAGCTTGTAGATGAATGTAAACTGATGCCTCATTTTAGTATTATAGCATTATCTTTGTGTTAGATCTGCTACTTTAATGTGTATTTCAAATTTTATCTTAATGTGTAATTTTTAATTATATTTTAATGTGTTACGGTGCTCTGTGTGGTCAGCTCAATCTCTATGTTTTCTTTTTTTGAATATTTTTTATTTCTTTGTATATTATATCTACTAGTTTTAAGTAATTTTATTTATGACATGTCCTACGCCCAATGGGCATTATTATTGTGAAATTGTAATGATTTCTGGACAAATATAGACTTTTCATTTCATTTCATTTCAAGATTTTTACTGATCAGGCGGTTAGGTAAGGGACAGCACACTTTTATATGTTTTATTGGTTGGGTTGTTGATTAGGTGGTTGCATGCTTATGTTTGCACTGCAGCCTATTGGCTTATTGTGCTCCCGTTTCTTGGTATAAAACTCCTCTTTCCTTTATCCACCTTTCGGTCTAATAGATTTTTACCAAGATATTTATGGCGAAGAGAAATTCTGCTCTATAAATTTCCAAACAGTATATGTCTTTTGTACATCAGTTGATTGCAGTCATATATAATGTTTGAGGCTGTTTCCTCCTCCTCTCCACAAAGCCTGCATGTTGTGGAACTGTTATATCTGAATGCCCATTTTCTGCAAGTGTTTTCTTAGATGACAGTGTCAAAAGTCCTACTACTTATCTTAACTGAGTGCCCTCCAGGAAAAGGACTGCAGGTGTTTGATTCTTGGAAGAGTTTAAAATTTCGCGGTGCTTTCGTTGCTTGTTTTTGACCAGATGATGGATGACAACGATTCAGATATTGTTTAAGGAGTCATCTGTCTATTATTGTTTTCATTACCTGTTTTGATAGACTGGGAACTGGCTCTTGGCTGGTAAAAATTCTAAAAGAGCCTGATTTTGTTAGTTCATCTGCTCTTTTTCATTGCTTTCTATTCTCATGTGTCCTAATCAGAACCCAAAGGAATTCTATCTTGTTCCCGGCGACAAGTTCTTTAGGTCGTTCAGGCAGTGCAGCGCGATTTTTTATGTAAAACGATGTGAGTTCAACACTTTTAGGGCAGCCTGATTGTCTGAGAGAATACATACGTTTTGGTTGTGATATCCCTCAGTAGTACCAGTTTGTCAACATACCCCTGTGCGAATAACCCTTAATTATTCAGACGAGTTAGTAGATTATTTACGAGGTTCAGGCCCATAGCTAGGATTTTTTTCGGAGGGGGTAAACTCCTTACCCGCTTCCTGAACAGCGAGATTTCTGTGCGAATGCAGGAGACCGGCGAGCCCTTATAAGAGATTCAAAAGTCCGGTCTGCGTGCTGATTGGTCGGGGGTCGGGTATCTACCCCTTTCCGTTGATCGATCAGGGCGCGGACCGAGAGGGAAAGTTTGTACACTTATTCTTCTTTCTCTCTCACGCTCACTATTCGCACGGCCTAGCGGCAAAGCTGCTTCTAGTAGGGATATGCTTGAAAATGGATTTTAAAATTTTGCGGGGTTCTAATTCCCTGGCTACGGTCCTGACCGATAAAAAAATCACAATTGTTTTTAATTTAAAACAATACTTAAGGGCGTCTAAATGATCCGATTTTTTATTTTTCTTTTTTTTTCAAAAAACGTTTGAAAATTTCTAGTATATGTGAAATACAAATCAAATGTCGTAAGTTTAATATTCTGTACTCTACCCAATTTGCCTACAGACAACCGAAATGAGCCAACCGAAATATATCAACCAACCAGTCTTAAGGTTTTACAAACTTGTGGAAGGAACAAGACTTATGGGAGGATTGGTATAAAAGATAATAGGAGATTAGGCACAAAAAGTCCAAGAGGCTGCGACGCACTGCGATACACCCTGCTTATTTCATTTTGATTATTACATTTCGTAGGCTCAAAAAAGTCAAAATTCCTTGTTTTTTATGTGCCGATATATTGGCAATTTTCCTGCCACTACGAAACAATATCGATTATTGGCTACCGATATAAATTACGAGATCGGTTGATCCCTAATTTCTACTTCTTTCATTTTGTATAGTAATCCTCTATGCCAAACACTATTTAAGGCTTTTTTAACGTATAATGTAGATAAGGTAGCGTTAAACCGTTAAAGTAGGTGTTTTAAGGAGCATAGAGGAATTTTTTTTATAAGATAAAGTGACCCCTCTTAGGTTTTTTTGGTAATTTTTTACTTACCGGCCCACCGCCGATTTTATTAAAATTTTGTATCCAGGGGTTTTTTGGGGCGCTGATCACGAACCTGAAGTCAAATTTTGTCGGACTCTGCTGGTTTTTGAGTTTTAACGCCCCACTCGAACCTAACCACAAATTTGCACAAACTCCTAAAATTCCTCCTTCTTAAAACTGATTACACCCAAATTGGTAGATTTTATGGTAATACACTTATTATTTTATACGATAAATTTAATTTTACCTTTATTTAACAATCATTTTAAATATAAAAAGCACAACAAGCGCTTTCAAAAAATAATATGTTTCTTTAATAAATGTCAACAAAATTGTCTAGGTAGGGCAAGTTTTTAATTGCATCGATGGATCCAGCGCATTAAGCGCTAATTCATCAAACCGTTTTTAAATTACCACTGAAGAGTCCGATGGATTCCATTAAAGCGTTTTTATAAAATATAAATAAATACGGAAGAGAAACACAACAATCAGCTAAGCATTGACAGTTTCAGAACAAACAGCGAGCTTTTTTAAACATTTCGATTAAATTTGTTCCATCAGAACTTTTCATGACATCATTTTATTATATAAAATAATATATATATATATATATATATATATATATATATATATATATATATATATATATATTTTAATATATATATATATATATATATTACTGTTTTCGCGGATGATACCACCATTCTTTGGCATGATACTGACATTAATCGGTTAAAGGGCAATTTAATTATCGACTTGTGTAAGATAAAACAGTGGTGTGATGCAAATTTATTATCTTTTAATATTTCGAAGACTAATATCTTGACGTTTAGGTGTTACTTGGATAACATTTGTTTGGCAGATGAGTTAATTGCTATGCCAAATGCAATTAAATTTTTGGGATTAACTATTGACAGCAATCTAAAGTTTGAAAATCACATTTATAATTTATGTAATAAACTCTCTTCAGGTTGTTATGCACTGAGGGTTATATATAACAATATGGACTTATCTATTGCAAGAAATTCCTATTTTTCACTAATCGAATCCCATCTTCGTTATGGTATTTGTTTTTGGGGATCATGTTCTCAATATCTGTTTGGATCTGTGTTTGTGTTACAAAAGAGAGCAATTAGATATATGTGTGGAGCCAGGGTTCGTGAATCCTGTCGTCTCTTGTTCGTCAGACACTCTATCTTAACCCTAACTTGTATTTATATTTTGGAGGTGGTCTGATTAGTTTTTAAAAAGTATAAGGATGAACTGTCATTGCCAACTCATTACAACCTGCGTCAGACTTTTACCCTTAACATGCCCATTCCTCGCTCTGAACTAATTAAAAGGTCATTTATTTATGAGGGAAAGAAAATTTTTAATAGGCTGCCTCTGTCATTGAGGAGGCAACAGTGCCATAAAGGGTTTAGAAGACTGACAAAGAGGTTTTTAACTGAGAAGGCATACTACACTCTTGACGAGTTTTATAATGACAGATAGATGTGTTGGTTGACTGGATAATATATAGAATTGACTGATTTATTGTCTAGTAGTGTAAGCGTTTTATTTTTTTAGTTTGATTTTTGTTTGACTGCTCTGTAAAAATATTTTGTTGTTGCTTTAACTTTGTACATCTAATTTTAAAAATGACTTATCTGTTTAATTGTATATTGTATATTTTATTATAGGTATTATAAATATGGCTTTGTCTACAATATTTTTGTGTCATTTGACAATAAAGCTATTTTTTGACTTTGACTTTGACATTTGACGTTCAGCGCATAAATTCAGGGTACTTTTTATCGATGGAATAAAGAACTTCCCATGTTTTAGACAATATTATGTTGGTACACCAGGGAGCCGCGAAACAATTGAATGCGCTTAAGGAATGCACACACTGACGCGAATTAAATCGCCGCGATAACGAAGCGAATATTTCGCGACATATGCGATAACAAAATTCGCCTCTCCTATCACATTTGCGCGAATATTTTGCCACATGGGCAGTCAAAATTCGTGTTTCCTTAACATTTACGCAAAAATTTTACAAGATATTTTTTTCTTTTGATGTATGGAAGGATGGATTCTTCAAGCTCTAAAGAAGAAGCAATACTATTATTGGCTGCTTTAGAAGAAGAGAAAATTGAAAGGTAAGGCATTCTAATCATTTTTTGTCAATAGCTATTTTCCCAATAAGTGCGGGAAGAAAAATTTGGTTGAAAAATGACAAAAAGCGTCTATTACTTTTTGTGCTAAAGTTGGTGTATTGTTTTTTTTTTTTTGGAAAAAAGCTGTGGACACATGACATAAATTTGGAAAGAGAAAAAAAGGCGAATTTCATACACTAATGCCACAACTGCGACTAGATGAAAAGCGTTTATATAAATATTTTAGAATGGACATTAATTGTTTCGATGATATATTATACCTAATAAAAGAAGACGTCAAAAAACAATATACCAATTTACGAAAACCTATTTCAACAGAAGAAAGGCTAGCCATTACTTTAAGGTAAGTTGTATATTTTTGTTTTAAAAAAATCTATAAGTTTGTTTTATAAGGATTTAAAAGTGTTAAATAATTAGCGGCTGAATTTTATAATCTTCATGACTTAAATCGTATAAAATCGGATATTTCTTCACAAACTCTATTAATATTTCAGTAAAAGCCATCTTAATTTCGCAACGAAAACTACAAAAAACGCGGCTGGTCGCGAAAGAAATAAAATCGCTGGAGTTTCGTTATCGCCAAGCGAAATTTTCGCGCCAGTATGTTGCTCTTCGTATACGCCGAAGAACTTGAGTCGACGAATATTACGCGAGGCGAAAATTTCGCCGTAGCACCGAATTATTCGCGTCAGTGTGTGCATTCCTTACTTTTTAAATTTAAATCGCGAAAAATAAAAATAATTCAAATTTATAAAGTAGGCCATTCAATTGTTTAGCGGGTCCATGGCGTACCAACATAAAACAGTCTAAAATCTCTAGACAATTTTGTTGGCATTTTTAAAAGTAAAAATAATATTTTTGAAAAGTGCTTGTTGTGCTTTTTTTATTAAAAATATTTGTTAAATGAAGGTGAAATTAAATTTATCTTATAAAATAATAAATATATTTCCATAAAATCTTCCATTTTGGGTGTAATCAGTTTTCAAAAACCAGCAGAGTCCGACAGAATTTGACTTCAGATTCGTGATCAGCGCCCCAAAAAAACCCTGTATACAAAATTTCAATAAAACCGGCCGTGGGCCTGGTAAGTAAAAAATTACCGTTTTTTTTTAACTTACATTTTAATATGTAATGTATAATATATATTAAAATTTAGGATTTAGTAGCCATTAACATTAAACAAAACTAGATTACTTACTCTTTACCTGTTTTTATAATTGCATTTCACAATGTTATCGTAAAACTACCAGTTAAAAGCTGTTAGGTTTTTAACATGTTTTAGATCATTGATAAAGGAATCGGCATAGAAGTTAGGTGAACTACCGAAAATTCTACGGTATTAACCGCGCGAATAATTGGTTTTAAATGACAGGACTTGGTGCATCTTTGACATAAATTATTTAAAGAAAGACGTCATATCCAAAGTCAACCGTACCCGCCTATATGCAGTCGTAAATACCGATTTCTTTTGGTTATAATTGGTTCAACGCCTAAATTCGATTTGTGTTTCTACTCCTATAGAGCAAGCTTTATCTGTTTTTGGTTGGATATGTGAAGTGGCGGGCATGTTTTGCTAAAAACTTTTCGTAAAGATGTATATAAGAAAAATCGAAATATGCTCCCTCTCAGAAAAGTCCGGAACATTTGTTAAATATACAGAATGTAAAAAATGAATTAAAAAAAAAACATTTTTTTTAACATTAATTGCTTAGAAAAAAGAATATGAAATTTCCTACAATGTAGGATTGATTAGGAATCGCAAAATGCATTACGATTGTTGCAAAAAACCAGGGTTGTAAAAAATCATGATTTAAAAAAAAATCAAAAATCGCGATTTAAAAAAAAATCATGATTTTTTTATTTTTTTTTTTTTAAATAGCACAATCGAAGTTTGTAACGTGTCCTTATTCTTAAACATTCTCCTATCTCCTAATATTTTTCGTTTTTATAAACTCATATATTAAATATTTACCGCGAGAAAGCACTTGCACTTTCTTGAAAACTCCTGTCAGAACACGCAGATTTACCGGTCTTACCCTATAAAGGGGAGGAACGCGGACGGGCGTCATTTCCTAGTTAAGATCTGTGCGCGCGAGCATTGTTTTTACGGCTAACTGAAAATTTTGATATTGTATAAAATATAAAATATAGATTTTTGAATATGTCGTTTCGAAGAAGTGGTAGAAAGAAAGACCTTATCTGGCAGTTTTTCAAAGAAAAATCGGGGAAAGCGGAGGGAAAACCGGGATGACGCGCTACATGTAAAAAATGTAATTTGGAAATGCAAGGATTGGTGGAGAGGATGAAAAAGCGCTGGGAAAAATGTAAAAATGTAAATGACTACATCGATACTATCGATACTTATAGTGACTCGTCATTCTCGTCAACGTTATCACAATCACAATCAGTTTTAACCGTAAGTACCTTTTTATTATTTCTTAATTTTTAAAAATGGTGTTGAAATATTTTTCCAATTTTCCATGTTTGGAAATTTTTAAAAACTTATTTTTACAACAATGTTATCAATGTGTGCACTTTATGTGTCACGGAATTTCACAATTTTTGAAAATGCTTTGGAATTGATACGCTTTTTTAACATTAAACACTATTTGCAACAAAAAAAATTCTTGGATGAACAATATTTTCTGAAAAAAATACATTTTTTTTATTTTTTATCCAAGTAACTATTAAGGTATGTAACTATGATAACACAACACCTTTTATTTCTCAAAAAAGTGGCTCATTCAACGATTTTTTATTTTTTGTTTTAAATTAAATCGATTCTATTTGACGGGCTCTATCAAACCAAACTAGAAAAATTATAAAATTCCGTGACACATAAAGCGCACCAGACCCAATGTGTTTTCTTAGATACTTTACATAAATCTATCATCTATGGACAATTGAAGCCTCATATTGTTTTTTTAATTGCAGGTACAACGTACTTCAAGCATAAATACGTCACAAATTCAAACTGAACAAAACTTTCAGCAAGCAAGTACGTCGCACTCAGTTTCCCCTTTAATCCCAGTAAACAAAAAAAGAAAAGAATGTAATACTGACATTACTGACACAACTTCTTCTGGATCTCTGATGTCTTTTGTTGTACGTACTAGTAAGCCTGCCAAAATGAAATTGATAAGCAGATTGCCAGAGCCCTCTATGCAACTAATAGCAGTTTCATCTGCCTGGAGCAATCCGAAGTTAAGAAAGCTATAGCACTACTGCGACCTGGATATGTACCGCCCAGTCGAAACGATGTGTCAGGCAGACTGCTTGATCAAATATATACCGAAGAAAGAAGCAAATGCATTAAGGGGTTGTCTAGAAGTAACGTTTGTCTTTCACTCGATGCATGGTCTAATGTGCATAATGAACCCATAGTATGTGCAACAGTTACTGCAGAAAATGGCTCCTCTTTTCTATTCGACACTGTAGATACAACTGGGCATCCACATAAATCCGACTACCTAACAGAAATTGCAGCAACCCTTATAAACAAACTAAAAAGTATGATTGTACAGTGAGTAGTTTCGTGACAGATAATGCAGCTAACATGTCTGCAATGCGAAATGAAATAAAGGCATCTGATAAATTCAATGTAATAGCATATGGCTGTGCTACATATATACTAAATTTATTATGTAAAGATTTGGAAATCGTTGATATAAAAGAGCATGTAGTCCAAATCGTAAAGTACTTTAGGAACAATCATTTTGCATCTGCAACATATGCCAAAGAACTAGTCATACCTAGTGATGTTCGATGGAACTCGCTTGCAGACTGCTTGCAAGTATTTACCGAATCATGGCCCATACTTTTTAGAATCAGTGAAGAACACAAAGAAAAGGGAAAAAATTTCAAACATTCATTTAAAGAGAATTGCTGAAGATTACCTCAAAATTCTTAAGCCAATTTCCATTGCCATAGATAGGTTGCAAAAGACCGACGCCACTATTTCAGATGTTGTAGAGCAATTTACAATATTAGAAGATTACTTTGAAAAAACTAATCTGACATTACATCAACTGCAAAAATTTAAAAATCGATATAATATTTGTATAACCCCGTATCATTTGCTGGCATTTCTTATCGACCCAACGAAAACACAAAGTTTGACATATACTGAAAAAAATATTGCATTACAAACTGCAAAAGAACTGTATCCAGATAGTGGTTTATTACCACTAATCATCAAGTTTCTTGCCAAATCAGAGCTTTTAACGATATTATGTTTCAAGATGATATCCTGAAAAGCGTAAAACCTATTGACTGGTGGAAATCACAACGAAACGCAGATATTATTGAAAAAGAACTTCCCATAATTACACAACTGCTCTGTGCAGCTGCTTCGTCTGCATCAGTAGAGAGGATATTCTCAACATTTGGTTTAGTGCACTCTAAACTACGCAATCGATTAGGTACTGAAAAAGCTGCCAAACTAGTGTTTCTTTGTTTTGAATATTTTCTGCAATAATACTTCTATCTATGTGTTCTTGTGTTCTTGTAATAAATTAATTTACTGTACTAACGTAATTTATTTTTGTTTCGATTTTTCTTCATAAGCCAAATTATTTTTTTTATAATTTTTATTTTTGATTTTAATCATGATTTAAATTTAAAAAAATCAAGTGATTTAAATCGTGATTAAAGTCAATTGATTTAAATCCTTGCAACCCTGCAAAAAACCAATAACCAAGAAAAAAGGCATAAAAAATGTAGTTTTTTGCGTGATTTTTTTTGGATTCTTTATATTTTTTTGTTGCGTTCCATATTTGACCAAAAAGAATATGGTGACGTTAAATTTTGTTAAGTTCGGTTTAATAGTTTTTCCTAATAATTTTGTATTTATGAAAATCGGATAATTTGGACGTTTTCAGCAATTATGTTTGAAAAACACATGTTTGCTTATAAAGAAATTAACGAGCTCCACGAATTTTGGATGCAAAATTTTACTAAAAATATGGTTTAAAAGTACTTGTATAGACTTTTCTTATTAAATTGAAATCGTCAATCGGTGGTTTTATTGCCAAGATAGAGTCAGCCAAAATTGACCGGATTTTACAATAATAAATAACAACTTCTTGCACATGGGTAATATGGAATTATCGTGATATTTTTATTCATATTTTAGCAATAGGTTGATTTCAAAGAAAAACATTAACTTTTTTTATTTGTTTAAACAAGAATTGTTTAAACAGTTTTTGACCTCAGACATTGTTTATAACTTTAAACAGTTGCTAAGGGAGCCCAAATGATCCGATATAAATTTCCCCAAAAACGTTTGAAAGCTTAAGATCTCTATCATAGGTGGAAAAAAACTAAAATGTCAATGCAATTTTTCTCAAATAAAATTGGATTGCAAAAATATTGTAAAAAACTATTAAATGAATTTAAACGAAATTTGGCATGATGTTTCACCATAACATGACATACGTTTTATCAGAACGAATAAGGAGGTCCTCAGAGATATCTAAGGCTTCAACAAATCCATCCAGACTAAATTTTTTTGCCTTGTTTTTTTTTGTTTATTGCTATTAAGCAGCAAGCGTTTTACGATTTCTGGCCAATCCTATCTTCTAGGAATTTTGGTTATAAAAACTTTTTTCTTCCTACATTTTTTTTTCTACGACCAATATTTACAGAGTTATGGGCGATTTAAGTAATAAAATGGTTTTTTTTTCGATTTTTTTTCACAAATTGTCTATTTAGCAAATGTTCCGGTCTTTTTTGAGAGAAAGCATTTACATCCTTCTAAAAGGTTTTCAGCAAAAACATCTCCGCAACCTCGTACATTCAACAACTCTTGTTTTTAATGTGTTTACCAGACATTATTTGTCATATCCTATTTTCACAAATGTATATTTTGTCAGGTATTATTTTTTTAATAAAGCCTTTTGTCAACAAAAGTCATTAATTTTACTATGGTATTTTTTTGACAAACAATATCTTTAACAGGTACACTTAATTAAAAAAACTCGTCATGGGAAGTATTATGTTAGCGAATTTAACATGTTTATCATTATTTTGTAGGTTTAGCTTCGATCAGTTGGATAATGAAACTTTCGCAAGCCCGCTATTTGTCGTTGCGTCTCACCTCTCTTCAGGTAAGATTGCTATTTGGTATTTTATTATTAACCTTTTTAACTTATAAAAGATTTTTTTAAAATATTTTAAAAATAAAAAGCTAACATATAAATTTGGTTTAGGTTTAAGGTAGGTTTAAAGTGAGTGGAATTTTTACGCCCTCCACTGCGACCGCTCGGTCTATTGTGGCTCACACCTTTTTATACTTCTCTCAATAGTATCAGACTTCTAAAGAATCCGATACCAGATAAGAAGAGAGTTCCTACATCTCTTACTCGTGTCGCTACCGGACATGAGCACAATGTGTTCTGGTGTCCCTGTCTCCTGGAGAGTATGACGAGCAGATGTTTAGATCCGTCATGCCCTCATCTCCCGGTCTAGTGATATGGGTAGCTACCAGGTCCTTGTTACAGAAACCAGATGTTCTTTCTGAGACCGCATCTCCAGCCTTACCCTATGAAAACGGTCTTATACGCTGTCTGTTTAAAGCCAGGGAACCGTATAAAGGCGGTTCTGTCCGCCTTCTGTTTGGATTCAGGGATCCCTTCCTAAGCACCTGTTTGTTCGGGATGGATTAGCCCTTCTCCGTGAAACAGGCGCCGGTGACTTCAGGGGCACCTTTCGAAATGGATTCAACCGTTTCGGTCGGCGCACCTTTGTCTGCTTGTGACCTTGAGTGGCACCTTTTGAAACGGATTTATCCGTTTCGGCCAGCGCACCTTTGTCACTTTTTCTTGTGAAAGCGGTTCTGTCCGCTTTCTGTTTGGAGCTAGGGAAGTAATAGTCCACCATGGCAGAGCCCCGCATTACCGCAGTAAGGCTAGATACTCTGAGAGGTCGCCCTGTATCTCAGAGGCACCATTGGAGACACTTGTTTAAGGCACAGGATGTCATTCACTCATCAGCACGGTATGCTTACACCTTGAGTTAAGCCTTGTGTTCATCTTAGCTTCGGATCCTGTTCCATACGCTAGCCAAAAGAGTTGCCGATAACCAGCAACTCTAGCGTATGTTCCAAAAGATCCTACTGGGCCCAACCACGACAACAACGTGTGAACACAGCGGTTGGGTAAATTTGGTTTACCATACTTGATAAGATGTGTTGTAGTAGCCGATTGTTTTGACTGTAACACAAACACCGTCACTGAAATCAAAAACAATTATGCTAATTAAATCTCCGCCTAATCACCGCTTTTTAAATAAGTAAATAATAAAAACAGTATTGTATTCAAACAATAAAAAGTGAATATAAATAGCCATGCAAACCAGGCTAACTGAACTTGGTTATCCTTCCATCCATCTTATTTGGGCATAAAATTCTAATCTTTATTTTTTTAATAAGCTTTTTTTTTAAACTTTTTTTTAGTTGTGTTTATAAAATGTAAAAATATGTTTCCTTATATTTCTTTGTAGTACTCTCTGATACATAATTGAAACTTAATTGAAAAAGCTCGTCTATTATCTAATCTGATAAGTTCGATTATTAAATATCTTTAGACTGTTTGTGATATACGCTTTTAAAAACCTCTGTGCTATTTGCAGCTGAAGTGTAGCAAATTTGCATAAAGCATCCGTCATTTAGATATAGCTATATGAAATATTTAAATTTAAAATAAAAACAGATTTTTTTCTTTCGGTACTCTACCAAAAAGAGCACATATTCTGTACTTAATCGAAAGAACTCTGAGATAAAACTCCCTCCCCCCAATAACTGTTTTAAAAGACCCTGTAAAATTTTTAGTCCAATTATCAGATTCATATTGGATTTTTGTAAACTAATTTCAGCAAAGATTATGTCTGACAATCGCGGGAAAATCTTGACCTTATGCAATTGAGTTTAAATACAGGGTGTCCGGCAAATACGTGTTCAACCTTTGATGGCTCCGGGCGTCAAAATAAATCTATTAAAGCGAACTTACCTATATCCAAAATTGCTTCAATTAGCCTGCAGAGGGTGTCAAAGATTTTTAAAAATTTTGGTTTTTTCTAAATTTTTCAAAAACGTGCAAGTTGATTTTAATAATTTTTGGTGATGAGTCTCGGGCTATAAAATGACGTTTGCTGTTGGCACAGTTATTCACTCTACTTAACCTAAAGTATTATAAACGTGACGTCATATGTACCTATATCTTCGGATTTTTATGTCATTGACTTACTGATAAATTAAATACTATTTTCTGATAAAACAATGTATTTGGAAGATTTTTCATCTCTTGCAAAATTTTGCTAGGATAAGTGGTTATGCCAGAAAAATTATTTTCAATTACGTGCTCGGGCATAATATTTTATTAATAAATAAAAAAAATCGATTAAAACAAAACATTAATTAAGCAAATGTGCAAAATGGCCACCATTTTGTGGAATACACTTATTTACACATCTTAAAAAATCCACCTATTGGTATTGGTCATGAAGGTATCGTCGAACAGCCACAGAAAAATGAGGTTGCGCTCCATCATGCATATACCATAGTCCCTCCCTGCCGAATTATAAGGGGCAAATTTTCCAGAAGAATTGGGAAAGTGTTTTGCAAAAAATTAAGGCAAATATTTCCATTCAATTTGTCTGGTAATATTACAGGACCAATAAGGTATCGATCGATAATACCTGCCCAAAGATTTATTTTAAATTGATGTTGCTGGTGGGTAACTTTAATGGCATAAGGATTTTCATCGCCATAAACATGTTTATTGTGTATGTTGGTAACTCCTGATCTTGTAAAGGTCGCCTCGTCGGTAAATAATATTTTCCTACTGAAATTTAGATCATGAATTCTTTTGTTCCAAATAAATTGGCAAAATAGGAGCCGCTGGAGAGAATCAATGGGCAAAAGTTCCTGAACTGTTTGGATGTGATGCGGGTGTAACAATTGTTCTTTTAAAATATCATTAACGGTGGTTTTAGAAACCGCCAACTCACTTTCCAACCGGCGTGTACTGATACTTGGTTCTTCTTCAACTCTTAACAAAATTTCCTCTTCGTTTTCAACAGTTCGAGTTGTCCGATTACAACCCCTACCTTCAAATTTTTGTTCAAAGCTACCCGTTTCCCGAAGACGACGTTCAGTACTTGCAAATGTTTGGTGATTTGGTATACGACGGTCAGGAAATCTCTCCATGTAAACCCTAACACTTTGACGTCCATTTCTTTGGCAAAACCCGTACACCAAAAGCATGTCAACTTTTTCGGAGTTCGTATAGTTGTCCATATTTACCGTAATAGTAAAATATTTTAGAAGTTAAAAAAAGTGGCCTTAATGTTCAAACTCTGACATCAATTTGTCAACAGAAATATTAAATATCATAGCAACACAAAAACATAATGAAAACACCAGCAAACAATGTTTAGTAAAAACCTCTTATTACAATTAATAAAATATCTTGCCCAAGCACCTAATTGAAAATGATTTTTTTATGGCATAACCACTTATCCTAGCAAAATTTTGCAAGAGATAAAAAATCTTCCCAATACATTGTTTTACCAGAAAATGGTATCTAATTTATCAGTTAGTCAATGACATAAAAAATCAGAGAATATAGGTACATATGACTTCACGTTTATAATACTTTAGGTTAAGTAGAGTGGATAACTGTGCCAACAGCAAACGTCATTTTATAGCCCGAGACTTATCGCCAAAAATTATTGAAATTGACTTTCACGTTTTTGAAAAATTTAGAAAAGACCAAATTTTTTTTTCTAATTGAAGCAATTTTGGATAATTTGGGCGTCAAAATAGATTTATTTTGACGCCCGGAGTCTGTCATCAAACGTTGTACACGTAATTTCCGGACACCCTGTATATTTGTAATAAATGTATTTATATTTTTTAATTTTTACAAAAGTTGTTTAGTAGATTATAGTTAGAGATTTAAAAAACTGCACAGCTAATTTCGGCGTATTATGCACGATTTTAATATGTAAGTTATCTTAACTAGACAGACCTACCGATTAAGGTGCGCTGTGAATGACGAATTCAATCATAACAACCTTAGGCTACCTAGTCTACCATTGGGTGCAGCATGCATGTTTCTGCGTTTTTTTGCATAGGCCATTAAAAGTTGAGATTTGTTAGGAATCCTTATATATTTTTATTAGGGCGCAGCCATTGCAACGTAAAATGGTTTGTCCATTTTAGACCAGCGTACAGGTAAGGTAAATCTTCCGATTGAATATCTAATGACACCTCACTAGAGCTGATCAATAAACCTAACCGAAGGTCTTTTATTTCTACAAAATTAATATTCCCATTTTTTAAATTGTATTTTAACTGATATGCCGCTTATCAATTCCGCTTAAAAAATATCGTTACGTGGGAACCAGTAAATTCATGGGTTAAGAATTTGTAAGTTATTGTTGGTGCTTTATGTTTAACTGTTAATTTGCAGTGTTGTTTTATTGTTTTGTTTAGTTATTAATACGAATTTAATAATAAAAAAATCACAGTAAGTACATTATTTTTAATAAGGAACTTCTTTTGGTTCCTAACTTTGCAGCATCTGGCAAAATTACTTATAACATTTTTTCTTGTAGGGTAACGGTGTACGATGTTATTTTCGAACGGTGTTTATAGGCAATTATTGAAAAACCTGTGTTTTAATGCAGATACTGGAACGATCCTAAAAGTAGGTGGTTTATTACACCTAAAGACAATGAAAGGTGAGTTCTGTACCATTTTAATTTTTAGTTAAAAACAAGTTTAGGAGAGAGGTTCAAAAAACATTTTAAAACTAATGTTTTAATATAATGTCTGCGAATGCGTTTAGCAAATCTTTTTTTTTTTTAATAAAAATCAGTCACTTGAATTTAACACTCATTTTATTTTGTTTAGGCTGGTGTTATATTTTAACATATACATTTTTGTAATGAAACGCTTAAAAACCCAAAAATAACATTAATGATCCCTAATTTTTTAATTATTTAAAAAGGTATCGATTTTTTAAATTTAATTATGGATCATAATAGCAAAAAGTTATTAACTTTAGTTAAGACCGACGAGATCATATTACGTTTTTATTTAAGCATCCCTATTCATTTTATGTGAAACACTGATTATTGCTGGACAAGGTAAGGAAAATTTTAATCAACACTTAAAAACTTGTTGTTTAAAATTTAACTTTAACCATGTAGCTCTTTTTATGTCTGCAAGTAAATAGAATAAGAATATCTTAAAACCTTTTTATTTTGTAGAAAAATATTTAATTTGAAAATTATATATCACGCAATTATAGGCATGCATTTACACCCAGTGGTTGGAGTATGTAGTCTTAGGCACTTGTAATTAAACCCGTGGATATAAACCCAAGTTAAGCTTTATGTCCGGTCTGATATTAAATTGGGGGTATATGAAGTCAAGAGCCGCTTTCCAGCCTGCCGTTTTGTGCACGCAACGGAGCACCTGTGCGCCTATATTCTCCAAGCAGACGTTCCAGCCAAGTTTTTTGACTTTGCGTCCTATGCGCAATAACTGCTTCCCCCTTTCCTCTGAAGGACCTACCTTTCATTTCGTTTTAGAAGCCCAAGGAACGTTTTTTAAGGTTAGGTAACTGCAGATGTCAAAAGAGGCTCCTATATTCGTTTCGTCACGTTCCATGTGGCGTTTAAAGCACGAAGGCTAAAGCCATTAAGCTCATGCGCTTCAAATGCAGAACAGATGGCAGCTGGAAAGCGATGATTCTAATCCTTAAAATCCTGTAACTGAAACTGGAGCTACTACAGTTTATTAATTTGTGGCAGTTAATAATGTCATTGTGTCCGTGGAGACTTTTGATCAGCATGTTAAGATCGATCACTATGCAATGTTTGGAAACAATTGGCCAAAACCCACTGTCCAAAAGAAAATTGCGGGGTCCTTTTAGCCACTTTGTGTAATGAATAAAATATTCTAGTGTCATATATTAATTTAGTTCGCTTACTTGTTTGCCTAATTTAGTTAAACACTACCTCAATTTGTCTTTTTGATATTTTTTTAGGGTATTTCTGTAATTATTAGTGCTATCAAAAAAGTAATATAGGCATCATGTGCTCTTTGTGGGTCAAACTTAAAATATTAAAATCAAAATTTTAAAATTTTCTTTCGCTTAAGAGATACGGAGGAAAATACATTGTCATTCTGAAATTGACAATTTTTTAAGTTAAAAAAGATACAAAAAAATATTTTCTACAAAAGTTTCTATAAAATAATGTCTGGAATATTCTTCCGTTTTTATGATAAGTTTATGGGGTAAAAAGTTATCGGACCTCACTCCATTTTTTTAAATGGAACATTTTGTATATTTTAGTTTGAAAAGTTAGCATATTAAATTCTTTTTTTTTTTTAATATAACACACCATGGATTATATTGGTTTATTTCAACTGTTTTACTTTAAACGACAGACTAATATTCTAGAAACAAAATTATGTTGACATTGTGGCTGTATAGACATTACACAATATATTTTAACATAAAAATAGTAAAAAAAATAGTTGGCCCAAGAACGTAAATTAAAAGCATCAAAAAAAAAATAAAAAATCTGGAGGTGTTAGATCAGGAGATCGTTGTGGCCACCTTATAGGCCCATGTTTTTTTTATCCTACAGTTTCTAAAATATTAAATACTCTCGTATTCGCGTTATGGGTAGGGGCGACCTATGCGACCTTGTTGACGAACATGTCGTACCATGTGAGGATTTGTGGTTTTCCAATGTCTTTCATTTATCCGTTAAGAATACCGCAACTTGTTATTCGACATTCATCTGACCATTTTTTTTTATAAAATGAACGATCCTTGTTAGTTTTATTTAAAAACCAGTGACAAAATTCTCATTTTCTCACATTATCACCAAAATGCAAATATTGGGTAATATTAACTACATGGGTAAAATATTTATTGGACGTCAAAATTCTTTGCTCCTTAGATTTTAAAATTCCAGTTTTAGTTTTTATTTTTCTGGTGGAGGCAGATTTGTGTTCCTAAAATTTCAAAGTGATTAAAAAAATAAAATAAGGGTGTGTGCTTAAGAAGACAAGACAGAAGTTACAACTTCGTCAAGACGAGATGATCTATTAACCTTTCATAAGTCCCAAATTCATGACGATAAAAAATCGATACACTATGTATTTGTTCATATTTTGGTACAGTGCTTTTTTTCCCGACTATATCAAGAGCGTTGAATAGCCGAGTCTGACAGTTCAGTCTTATTATATACCGACAAACGTGCTAACTAGCTATTTAAAGCTATCACCGGATATACCATTTTTACCTGATTATGGGCCTCGTCAATTCCTAACACGCTTATTTCTTTATTTTCCTTTCAAAAACTATAATAAATTATAGTTTTTGATCTTGACTTCATAAAAGAGCCGTATGTTTTTAAATTATGTTTTAGTCGTCGGAATATATCCTTAAATGGTTGCCGTCTTTCTGTATAGCGAACAAAATATATCATATCAAATTTATCGAAATGTTTATAAATCATTTTTACAAATAAATATGTAAAAATGAAATTGACATTTTACCGGGTGGTGCGTCGCCGAACGGAACATAGGGAATACCATGTAAATTTTAAGGGAGTTAATTATTGGCTCCCGTGTACATTTTACAGAAAAAATGTAAGATAACCAATCTAACAAACCCTCGAGCCAAGTTTCAAAAAATTTTAATAAACTAATCTTGAATTATTCAATTAAATGTAATTGCAAAATTACCAAATTTTCGGTTCAGGTAAAACCAAACAGACACCAGCCACCAGCAAAAGATTTGTCAAATCTGACGTACAGCCGAAAACAAGGAATGTTTTTTTTCGTTTCATCAATCTTACAACCATTACATTCAAAGTAAAAGACACGTTAAAATTATTTTTTTATCAAACCTTTTATTTAATGTAACAATTAAGTTTAACTAGTAACAATTATTACCATCGATCATTAAAAAAATAATTTTATCATACTAGAATTTAATTAAACCAGTAGCAGTATCTGAAATATTTTAAATTTATTTTCCCATCAAGCCTATCTGGTCCATTTCAACCATTAAACGTATTGTCAGTAAATTCGAGTCCAAAGCTATCGCAATAAATAATTGTAAATGTTTAACTCAGAAGATAGAAAATAGATCCAAACAAAAGAGAGAGCTGAACTCTTAATATTTTATTAGGTGTGGAAAAATAAAATTAAATAAATTACAATAACTTTAAAAAAAATAGAGAATTACATAAAAACATTAATTAATCAAATGTTTAAACAACCCCCCATTAACAGCTAAACAATATCCCAACCGATCATAAAATTCATTTCTAACGTTGCTAAGTTGATATTGCGAAATTTTATTACATTCTTACGAAATAGCGTTTTGTAGCTGGTTTAGTTTCTCAAATTTTACACTTTTATAAATGACACTTTTTAAGTGACCCCACAAAAAGAAGTCATTCGGTGAAAAATCAGGTCACCTGCTGGCCAAAGTATCCGGTATCGTGGACCAATAATATTGCCGTTAAAAACATTTTCCAGGTACTCTCTAACAATACTGATCTATCTGATGATATAACTGATCTTCCCGAACGACTTCTTCCAAGGCGGGTCCAATTTGACTTTGAAATAAGTTATAGTCCATAAAAAAGAGTCCAATGATAAGGTGTTCGATAATTCCCACGAATACTTTTGTTTTTTGGGGATATTGTGTCCGAGTATGAACAAAGCGATGTTCATGCTCCAATACGGGCAATTCTGAACATTTGGTTCATTGTTGAGGGTGAATGTACATTCATCTTTAAAACAAATATTTCTTTAAAAATTCCTATCGTTATTTGCTCTTTCCATCATTTCAAAAACAAAATGCCTTTTTTCGCTCTTTATCTCCTTCCTGCAGCTCTTGGTGTTTTTTGAATTTATACGAATAATTGTGTTTTTTCAAAGTGCGCAATACCGTTGTATGATGTTTATTTACCTCTTGCCCAAGAACCCTCGTACTAACCCATTTTGTTTTCCTCCACACTTAGTAGAATATTAAGATCTCTGTTCTCTCTTTCTTCGACTCTATTTTTGATATCCTAAGTTAAACATTTACAATTATTTATTACGGTACCTTTGGACTCGAACTTACTGACAATACGTTTAATATTTGAAATGGACGGAATGGTCTTGGTTTTTTTTTTCAAATACCGACTGTCACTGATTTATTGACACTTTTTTCCATGTCAGGGAAAATATTTATTTTACCGGTACCTGTTTGGTTTTACCTAAACCGAAAATTTAGTAATTTTGCAATTACATTTAATTGAACAATTAAAGATTCGCTTATTAAATTTTTTTGAAACTTGACATGAGGGCTTGTCAGATTGATATCTTTAAAAAGTTATGTTACATTTTTTCTGTAAAATTTACAGGGGAGCCACTAATTGACCCCCTTAAAATTTACATTGGATTTCATATGTTCCGCTCGGCGACGCACCACCCGGTATGTTACAACTAGAATCTCAATATAATTTCGTTTCTAGGATATTGGATTTTGTTTCTAGCCTACTGTGGTTTAAAGTTATAAAGTTATGGTGTGCTGTATAAAAGATAATTTAATATGCTGTATTTTTAGATTAAGGTAGTTGTATCACGAGAGAGGCACTTTCTTAGGATTCTTTTCAAATTTATATCGATTATTATTTAAATAATTCTGCATCGATTAGTGCAGGATTAAATTTATGAACAATACAGTTTCGGAGATATTTAATTGCAAAGATAGTGTTTCTGAGCTCTTATACATTGTACTATACGGTATGACGAAAATGTTACTGTTAACCCGCGAACAAAATATACAGCGCGCAAGCGTCAGAATTTTTTGAAACTAATTGATATGATAAGTAACGTTGGTATTGATTTTCTTTCTTTCTTTTAATAACAGAGCAGTTTTTACGAAATTATTACATATGTCATATTTTTGTTTAATTCAATGTTCAGAATTATTATTTGGGGATAACTTTAAGTGTAGCAAATTTTTAGTAATTGATAAATTATTCGATTTCAAAAAATTACAATATAATATATATTTTATATATATATCTTCACCTTAATAAATGCTTAAAAATCATGTCTGCCGAAATCTAGAAAAAAGTTATACAATTTTTGTATAAGTCTCAATTTATTTCTATTCGGTAATTTTTTCAGAGATCCGAAAATGTTCAAAAATTCTAAAAAAGATTATCCGTATTCCTTGAATAATTCTGAAAAATTTTTATTGAATCAAATTTTGCCTGCCAAAACCAAATCTTGATCATTTTGCGCCGATAATTCGTTTTTTTATAAAAATCAAGGTTTAGAGACATTTTCGGAAAATAAAAACCCAAAAAGAGGAATTGATAGGCAAATTTAGGACAAGCATTTAAAAAAATGAGCTTAAACGGTTGAACATATAAGATGTTAAGTAATTTAGGTGGCACAGTGACGCTTCGTCCCACTGTGCCACCGTCGGCCGACCGACTTTACAGTATACTCTAGTGTAAACTTTTTGCTACGACTGTCGCGATACAACTACCCTAAAACATACAGGCTGTTCCATTAAAAATAATGATGTTATGTCTGAAAACTTTTTTACTTGACCCCGGCAGATTATTCAACAATCATTATAAAAAAACTTTTGTATAAAACATTTTTCTGTATCTCTTTTAACTAAGAAAATATAGAGTCGTTTTGAAACTGAGAATTTGTTGATTTTTCCTCGTATCTCTCAATCCATTATAAATCACAAAAAAAATAAGTTTGTTGCTCAACATTTTTTATTTTTCTAATTTTTTTATGTTTTTGTCTACTATTAGGGGAGTCTAAAACTGTTTTTAAAATTTTTTTAGACCTATACCTTTTTTTTGGCGGCCATTTTTAGTTTGCCTCGGAACCGCTTTTTGGCTGAAAACAAGTTTTGCGTAAATGGTTATAACTCAGGTAATTTTTAAGATATCAAGACCAAATAAGAACTAAAATCACCAAAATTAAATTCTCTAGATTTTTTGTTAAACACAATACATTCTAAGTTGTAAGGTAAGTGGAGAAAAAAATGTTTAAATATAAAGTTTAAATTTTCTAAAAAACGTAAAGTTCAGTGCTGAAAAATTATTATAAGGAATAAAGACCCACACTTGTTATTTTTTTCTTGTAATGTAAAGACCTACCATAGAAATACTTTCTGTAAAAGTTTCAAGTTTGGGAAATTTGTCCTTCCTGAGATACAATTTTTCAAAACTGCATTAAAACCGTATTTTGGCAACTTTCAAAGTAGAATATCTCAAAAGGGCCTGAGTGAAAAATTCTGAAATTAATTCAGAGACTACCCCTCTATAATATAAACATATGATAAAAATTTGGTGACTGAGATCCAATTGGTTCCAGAGTTATAGTACATCAAATTCGTCTGAAAAATCAGTCTCGCGCGTAACGTTTTTCAATGGTAAGTCTGTGTTTTTAACAAATATTTAGTAAAAAATTGTATGTAAAATGTAAAATTTGTATTAAAGTTATTTAATAAAATATTCTTGATGTAAAAATGCACAAAACATGTCTTTAAAAATTAAAATATTATGATTGGGTTAATAATTTTAATTTTTAAAGACACATTTTTAAATTTGTTATTAAAATGCATAATAAATTTTATTCACTAATAATAAAGGCAAAGTAAACTTAAATTTATATTTCAGTGAATATTCAGTATTGTTTTTTACAAAGTTCCATGTTTAGGCACTTTGCCTGTTGAGACAAGGAAGCTGCAGGCACAGACTTGAACAACCCCCTCCACTGATTAAAGTAGACATTGTGCTCTGTAGCTCTTAGTTCCTTCCTGTGTTTTACTTGTGGTTAGAGCAGTGTATGTTAGTTAGTTTTTTTTGTTTGTTTAATAATTAAATTTTTTTCAATATGAATTGTTTTCTAAGAGAACTTGTTAGTGAACAGTGCTACAAACAAGACTATAAAACTGTACCACAGGAAATACTTTTGGTTAGTGACCTTCCTTTGGTCGAGCAAAATTTATAAAAATTGAGGGTTGGAAAAGACATTAATAATATTTGCCACTATCACAAAATTAAATATTTAGAAAAGTTTGACCAAATTTTTGGCAGAAAATGTTGTGATCCTTTAAATATACACAAAAAGCCAATTAAAAATGGATTGAGAAAAACTATTTTTGAACATCTTTCCAAGCAAAAAAACTTTGAAGTGGTTTTAATACCTGGAAAAGCTCTGTGTCCAACATGCTTTTCCAAAATATTTATACCAAAGGTATGTAAAAAGCTTAATTGATCAATAAAAACCATACTACGAATTACAATTTGTTTCTTTGTTTTTTTTTTTTTACGAAGTAATTCCTGTGTGTAAGGCCTATTTTTTTTAATCAGTACCTGTTAAAAAAATTCATTTTATTGTATTTTGTTGCACAGTGAACTTAAAAAAATAAAATCTTACATTTATCAATTAAGTACATTTTTACTTAAACTTTTCGTTAAATATTGGGTGTGATTAACACAATTTTCAGCCGACTTTGATGTACTATAACTCTGGAACAATACTGAATATTCACTGAAAAAGAAATTTAAGTTTACTTTGCCTTTATTATTAACGAATAAAATTTATTATGCATTTTAATAACAAACTTAAAAATTTGTCTTTAAAAATTAAAATTATTAACCCAATCATAATAATTCTTAAAGACATGTTTTGTGTATATTTACAGCAAGAATAATTTATTAAATAACTTTAATGCAAATTTTGTATTTTACATACAATTTTTTACTAAATATTTGTTAAAAACACAGACTTACCATTGAACAACGTTACGCGCGAGACTGCTTTTTTCAGACGAATTTGATGTACTATAACTCTGGAACCAATTGAGTCTCAGTCACCAAATTTTTATTATATGTTTATATTATAGAGGAGTAGTCTCTGAATACATTTCAGAATTTTTCACTCAGGCCCTTTTGAGATATTCCACTTTGAAAGTTGCCAAAAAACGGTTTTAATGCAGTTTTGAAAAATTATATCTCAGGAAGGACAAATTTCCCAAACTTGAAACTTTTACAGAAAGTAGTTCTATGGTAGGTCTTTACAAGAAAAAAATATCAAGTGTGAGTCTTCATTCCTTATAATAATTTTTCAGCACTGAACTTTACGTTTTTAGAAAATTTAAACTTTATATTTAAACATTTTTTTCTCCACTTACCTTACAACTTAGAATGTATTGTGTTTAACAAAAAATCTAGAGAATTTAATTCTGGTGATTTTAGTTTTTATTTGGTCTTGATATCTTAAAAATTACCTGAGTTATAACCATTTACGCAAAACTTGTTTTCAGCCAAAAAGCGGTTTCGAGGCAAACTAAAAATGGCCGCCAAAAAAAAGTATAAGTCTAAAAAAAATTAAAAACAGTTTTGGACTCCCCTAATAGTAGACAAAAACATATAAAAAAATTAGAAAAATAAAAAATGTTGAGCAACAAACTTATTTTTTTTTTGTGATTTCTAATGGATTGACCCTTCTACCATTTTAAGTTTGACCCAAAAAGAGCACATGACGCCTATATTACTTTTGTGATAGCACTAATAATTTCTATAAGTGTCGAAAATACCACTAAGTAAATTGTTTATACTCCAATTCACTATCAGTTTTCATTCTTTACACAATAATAATAACTTCCGACATTACAAAAATACTTAAAACTACTTTTTAACATACTGAAAGTAAAAATGGAAAACAAATGAACGGTAACCCAGCAACCGAAAACCAACGTTTGTATTTTATTTTTTAGCACAAATAGGACAACACGTTTGTTGTAAATTTTGACCTTAAATTTTAAAAATAAGTGGATTAAACCTAGTGCTAAAATGTTGTTACGCAAAATCCTATTTTTTTGATAAATTCAATGAACTATCATTATTACTGGTAACTAAATTGAAGTAAAAGTAAAATTAATTTAAATTTTTTAACATTTTATTTTATTTTAGGATTAGGAATAAATCGGCAGCTTCGTTTTGAGTAGTCTGTGAAAGTCAGATAATGGATTCTTCAGATGATGAATTTTTACTTGATGCCGCCACCCAATGGGAGAAAAAGTTATTGGAGAGTGGTCAGAATAATGTGTTTTCCGAGATTCCTGCAGATAAAGATGATAATGATTTGCCGGATTCTGAATATCTTAAAGTATTATTCCAAAAATTTGGACATAAAAAATTTAGACCTTTGCAGTGGAAAATAATAAAATCGGTACTAATAGACAAAAAAGATAATTGTGCCATTATGACAACAGGTTATGGAAAATCTTTGTGTTATCAGTTTCCCGCTGTTTACTCAGGAGGCGTTTCTATAGTAATTTCTCCGTTAATATCTCTTATGGAAGATCAAGTTTTATCTCTTAATATGAAAGATTTGTCATCATGTTTACTTGGAACAGCTATGGCCAAAGATACTACTATTGAAAAAATACTTGATAACAAGTATTCAGTAATTTATGTAACCCCGGAATATTGTACTAGCGATTGTGGCCTGGAATTATTAAAAAATATGTATTCTAAAATGCTAATTACACTTATAGCGATAGATGAGGCTCATTGTGTAAGTACTTGGGGTCATGATTTTCGTTCTTCCTTTAGAAAGTTAGGAGTGTTAAAAGATACGTTTCCTGATATACCAATTTTGGCAGTTACTGCGACTGCTACAGAACGAGTAAAAAACGATATTGTAAAGATGCTTAAATTAAAAAATCCCCAGATTACTTATTCAGGGTTTGATAGACCAAATTTGTATTTTTCAGTAAAACCAAAAGGTAGTAGTATTATAGCTGACTTAAAATCAGTTATGATTCGAAGGAATAGTCAATGGGTATTTGAGGGACCCACAATCATTTATTGTATCCGAAGAAAAGATACTGAAGAAATAAGTAATCTTTTAAAAATACATGAAATAGATAGTTTGCCATACCATGCAGGAATGTCTTTAAAGAATCGAAAGGAGGCACATGAAAAGTTTGTCAAAGATGAAGTGCCTGTAATTGTGGCAACTGTTGCGTTTGGTATGGGTATTGATAAACCTGATATTAGGAATGTAATTAATTATGGAGCTTCAAAATCAATAGAAAGCTATTACCAGGAAGTCGGGAGAGCTGGAAGGGATGGACTGTTATCAAAATGTGTTACTTTTTATAGCAATGCAGATTTTGGTACCTATATGTTTTTAATCCAACAAAATAGTAATCAAACCACAAATTTAAGGCTTTTAGATAACATGAAAGAATATTTAGCAACCCGGCATTGCCGAAGACAATTCATTTTGTCATACTTTACAAATAATCCAAATTTAAATTTGCCACAAAGAAGCGGATGTTGTGATAACTGCTCACAGATAAATAACCTTCCTGAAAATAAACTTTTTGAAGGACTGGATGAAAAAGGAATGTATAATTATACCGAGGATGCTGTCAAATTTCTTTCAGCAGTTGATGCAATGAATGAAAAGTATGGTGTTGGAATGTATACATTGTTTTTAAAAGGTTCAAAAAGCAACAGATTATATGACAGGTTTAAAAAGCATTCACTCTATGGTTCAGGAAGCGAGAAATCCGAAGGTTGGTGGAAAGCTATAGGTAGTTTTTTGGAAAACATAAAATATTTAAAAAAGATAGTCAGTAAACACAGTAACTTTGGAGCTTATGTAATAGGCATTAGCAACGAAGGACGTTTATTTCTACAAAATGCTCGTTGTGGTACAAAGCTAATTGAACGGCCAACATCAGAGATTTTAACATTTCTGAGGAAAAAACAACACGATTCTGGTTGGATATCAGCTAATGAATCTAGCTCATCAAATGCTACACAAAAAATAGCTGCAACCACTAATGGCAGTGAGGGTACTTTATTTCCTAAAACCAGTAAACCTGATGACCTAAAAAGTGAAGAGGTCATTGATTATAGATTAAAGCTTTTCAGATTATTAAAAGACTGTAGAACTGAGTTGGCTGCAGAAAATCACTGCATGCCTTACATGATCGCATCAGATTTTATATTAATGGAAATTGCCAAACAACGTCCTTTGGATATACAAGAATTACAAAATATGACTATAGAGGGCTTAACAGATGCAGTAATCAGTAAATTCGGAACAAAATTGTTAAAAGTTGTTAGAGAAAATACTGAAATCCTCAACGGTAAAAAGATAACCGAAGAAGCTGAATTGTCAATTTTAGATATTTTGCGAGAACATCCAATAGAACGTGCAAAGCAGGGAACAGTTGAGATTACATATTCCTTGTTCAAAGAAGGATTGAATTTAAAACAAATTGCCAGTAAAAGAGGGTTTTCACATTCGACCGTTTTAAATCATATAATAAGTTGTATGAAAATGGGGTATCCAATAAAATTGGAACAACTAGGAGTATCTTCTAAAGTAAGAACCACTATTATGCAAGCAATAAATAGTTTAGGCGGCAAGTATTCTTTACTGACACCAATAAAGAATGCCTGTCCTACGGAAATAAGTTACGACCAAATAAAAGTTTTTTGTACATATCTGGATGTCAGAGCCCACTTAACTAAAATTGGTTTACCTTACAAGGAATTTGATGATTTCGCATACAATGAAAACACTTTATCCTCGCATGATTTAAGTAATGCCGAAACAAAGCCTGCCACTGATAAAGAGGATAAGTTAAGTACTCCTGGAATACAAAATTCTAGTCAACCAGTTATAAATAAAAAAATAAAATTACCCATTTTTGATATTTTACAGAAACATCCAAAAGAAAATATCAAACTAGATTCTTCATCAGAACTGACATATGCTTTCTTTAAAGATGGACTGTCAGTAAAAGATATTGCTTTTAGAAGAGATCTGCCACCTAATACCGTTTTAAATCATTTAATAAATGCATTAAGAGTTGGCTATCCAATTAAAATGGAACAACTAGGCGTTAATCCAAAAGTAAGGAGTACAATTATACAGGTAGTAAATAATCTTGATGGTGATCGTTCTTCATTAAATGCAATAAAAAATGCTTGTCCTGTAGAAATAACTTCTACGCAAATAAGTGTTGTCTGCATATATCTAGGAATACGAGAACACTTACATAATCTTAAAATACCTTATGAAGAGTTTGAAGATTTTATATATAATGAGACACTTACAGATATTACTCATTCAAACGATGAAGAGGAACGAGATATTTCTGATGACTCATTGTTGGAATTATGTGATGCAATGGAAAAAGAACTGAACAGTGAATTAGACACCAATATTTTAAATAAAAATAAAACTATGCCCAATCTGGAAAATAAACCTTCAACGTCGAGTTGCTTAAGTTCTACAGATTTCGAGCCTCTTTGCAAAAAACCCAAGATGGAAAACGATATTGTTTTTGACTCACCTCCGAGAGATATTTCTAATTTTGAAGTTAAAGATATTTGTATAGAACCTGAAGTAATGAAGACTTCTGAACAAGAGACAACTAAAACTGAAATAAAAAAGAATACAGTCTTAAAACCCAAGAAGAATCTTCCTAAGTGGTTGTCTAAAAAGCCAAAGCACTAGATTCGAGAGAACCTTAATTATTTCATACAAATCATTTCACGTGATATTAAAATTAAAAAAGTATTAAAGAGTGTTAAGTATATAATGATTTTGTTGTTTTATTAATTTTAGCTTTATGTTACTAATCATAAAACATTTAGCAAACTTTCTGTCATAATTATTTGTCAAAACTTTCTCTTTGTTGTCAAAAAGTTCGTTTTTATTCGGTTCTTTTTGAATGTTGGTACAGTTTGTGATTTTTAGAAAATAAAGTTTTTTTGCCCATCTAAACCATACTTTTAAAGCATATTTGCTGATTAGACTGAAGAGACGCTAGTATTTTAGGAAATAATCTACAACTTAGTTTCAGTTTGCACAAAATTTCAGTTATAGTCTTCTCAAATCAAGACATCAAGATGGCGAGTAGTATATTTGATGTGTATTTTCTTTAGTAGTTATACTTTCATTTAATAATTTTGCTGTTAGTTCCATAAAAAAACAGGGTTGGCAAGTTTTGGGCAGGGCTGCACTGGTTTTAACCAGTTTGAAACCGTGCAGGTGAAAATCAATTTTGAACATTTAGTGGTCAAAAATGGTTAAAACTTACATGATGCATATACTTTTAGTTATTAACATATTTAATTCAGTCTGTAAATGTTTAATTTACATGAAAACAAAAACAGCAACTTAAAAATGACAAACAATAGCGCAAAAATAAACAGGTACATGACACGTAACCTATACCTGTAGTCAGGTATAGGACCATATAAGTTTAAAATAAAAAAAGAAATTATACCTAAAATTAAATTCGCTGTTATAAAAAAACATTACAAAGGTTCTTCATCACTTAAACTAATAAAATTGTTTTTTGTTTTTGATCCACGTTTAAGTTCAAAATCGTTGATGCCTTACCGCTTCGTCCGCTCACAAGTTGGGAGGATGCGCGTGGCGCGTGTGCCGGCACACGCGCCTATACCTATACTAATAGGTCATCATAACGATACATGGTTGCTAGGTTTTAAAAAATATATTTAAAGTTTTGACTAGTGGTTTTAACCAGTTTTGGACGGTTAAAACCAATTTTGACCATTGCCCTGATCAAAATCGAAAAAAAGTTGTTTTTTGCCAACCCTGATAAAAAAGAATATTTTTGGCTCTACTCTGGCGGTCTACAATTTACTGTTGAACTTTTTGCTTTAAATTGAAATACTTTATTCATGTTGTACTAAATTACTTTGCATATTTGTGTTATAATTATTTTAAAGTTAATTATTCTGGAAGATTAAAAAACAGATTTTTATGTCATTTTTATTATATTACTTTTATACATATAATTGGACTACTCACCAGTTATGCAAGAAGGATTGCTTTGGTCTAGGTCCTAGGGTCTAGATATGTGCACCAAATCAATTGACCCTCACAAACTTCCCGAAAATCTAAAAAAGAAACTCGAAAACCTTTTCAGAATCAGAAAAACTTTTAACGTGACAAGTCGATCACCAGATATAAAATAAACCTATAAATGTAAACTAAACAATAATTTTTAAAGCAAAATTTTATGGGTTTTTAGTTTACCTAAGTTTTAATAAAGAGTTTCCCAATTTTTTTTGGGGGGCGATTTGCAAGTTTGCACCGGTCAGTTGATTTTGTGCCTTTATTCACATACATATCTATACCCCAGGACTTGGATCAAAGTGGTCCCTTCCTGCATTTGTAGCGAGAAGCAAAAAATATTTGATGGCCAAATCTTGTAAAATAATATAAAACATCTACAATTAACTTTAAGTACACACATGGTTATCCAAATAATATATGAAATGATGGTTAAGTAAAAAAACCCCATTAAGTCCGGATATAAAACAAGTATCATACGTTATTTTTAAACATGCATAAAATAATATTCCCTAAGGAAGATCGAAGAAAAGAGACATGAAGGTACAACTTTGTTGAACTAATGTCAAATTCATTAACTTTAAAAATTAATATAACTGATTATCACGTTTTACTTAACGGTTTATATATACAAAAAGTTTTATTTAACAATTGTAATAATTTTTTCGAGATGTTTCTAACGACAAGAATCGCAAATTTACATCCTAGTTTAAAAGCGATAATAAACATTGTTTATGAATTTTCACCCCTATTTCGTAAAACATTTGTAAATTGGATATAAAAAATCTTTTATTATATAAAAAATAACATTCTCTATTATTTAAAGCAAAATTTTTGGTTTAAGGGTACAATTTTAATAAAAAAAAAACTAAATCCAATAAGCTTCAAAGAATGAATATTGTACTTGTTTATTAAAGCTACTGAAATTATGGGAATCATTGAATTAGGTTCATGTTATGTTGAATGTACAATCATATGTGACAAACCAGATTTAGATTTCTTTGGTTATCAACTTCGAGCATAAACCTATAAAAGCAGCCTTATCGGTTACTCGCGCGAGCAATCGTGCGAGAGAGAAAGAAAAATAGATGTATAACCTTTCTTTCTCGCTCCAACGCGCAGATTGGTAAGTGGGAGGGTTCAGTCGTCATGTTGGAGCGCGAAAGAAAGGATATACATCTATTCTTTTTCTCTCGCACGGCCAAGTGGCAAGGCTGCCTCTATACGTATCTGCTCGAAGGTTATCAAATTTGTACCTTTGAACTTTCTGTAAGTGGTTCAAGTGGCCAACGATATTGTTTATAAGTTTATATATTGTTTTCTTGACAGTGATATCAAAATAATAAAAGTAAAACTTGTTGTTTATAAGCTTTGTTTAAATGCATATACCTTTCATATTTCGTTATAGAATTGCTGGTTTTGGAAATTTTTGATAATTTGTGGTATTTAATAGGTAATAAAAACACAAAAACATTTTTGTTTAAAAAAGGTAAATCTGCTTTTGCGATTTTAACATTTTTTTTTCAGTTCGTTAAGGATCAAGGTGTTGATTTTCAAACTCTAAATTTTAGAGATATACTTTTAAAATTATACCTTGCAAGGACTTTGCTTATTATGGTTATATTAAATAAACTGAAAAAGTTGTGGATAAATTTTTCTTAAAATGACTTAAATTTAACAGTCACTATAAATCATTTTTTTACCACCTGTGAACATATTTTAGTGTTTTATAAGAAAAGTTGTTTATTTGCGTAAGTTACATTTAAATATAATACATTATGATACATGTATAAGAGAAATGTATTAAATACTCTTTTATTGTTAATTTTTTGCTGTAGCTGTTAGATCTGTTAGAATTAGTTAAACTTTTGTATAAAAATTATTTTTGAAACAATAAAACATTAAATAAAAATATTACCTTTTTTATTTGTACCTATGTTTTAAACCTGTTATTATTCTATATTGGTGACAACATAAAAAACACCAAGTTATGACCAATGCATAAATGTAAAATTAGTAACATCTTGTGTGCTGGGTGTCAATTTAAAATCATCCCACCATTAATATTTTTACTAATTAATATTAAAAATAGAAAATATACATTATTTTATTTTTAAGGGGGATACTTTTAACAAATATTTACAGTCTTCGTAATTTAAGCCCCTGGAACGTATAGTTTTAAGGTCTGTTGAATTTATTTTTTAAAATTATCCTAATTTTTAGTGTCTCACTAGTCGTTTCTAGAAAATTGCTTTCCAAAATTACAGACATTGCTCGAACTCTCTGTAGTTATATTTATGATTTTAAGATTATTATTTAAAAAATATCGTGTTGAGTCTTCTTTATGGTGGAAGTGGGGCAAAAATTATACCTACTTCTGGAGACTGTTTTAATCCCTTACTAGGGACAAAGTTACCAAAAATGGTAATTGTCTCGAAAGTTGCCTCCACTCCGATTTTAACCAAATTTGGTATACGGTGGTTTTTTGGGGCGCTGATCACAAATCTGAAAACAATTCTTTTTCGGCAACGTTTTGTTTTCGATATATTCATTATCAAAGTTTGAAAATCAAACTAACCTTATTTGCACTATATTCCCCCTTCTTTTTGTGCACAATTTATCATTTTTACACTAAATTGGCACACAATATCTCATAAACATCTTATATATTTTTTTAAAAATTATTTTTACCTTTTTTGCATTGAATTGTGAAGTTTTAAGTTCAGAAGCCGCAGCCATATTTGCTAATAAAATCCCTAATGTATTCATGGTTGCGGCGTTTGAAATTGGAGGTTTGCAATTAAATGAAAAAAAAGTGTAAAATAAATATAAAAACAAGTTTTAAAAGGTGTTTATAAAATAGTGTATACCAATTTAGTGTATAAATCAAAAATTCTGTTTTAAAAAAAGGAGGAATAGTGAAAATAAGGTTAGTTTGATTTTTAACTTTGATGATGAATATCTTGAAAACGAAACGTTGCCGAAAAATATTGTTTTCAGATTCGTGATCCCCCAAAACCCCCGTTTTGGGGGAATTTGGTCAAAATCGGAGTGGAGGCAACTTTCCAGACAATTACCCAAAAATTTTAGATCATAAAGTAATCCAATAGTACTATATCAATGGTGGGTAATTTACGTCATATAAATGTTTTAATTATTTTTTTATTAAGCAGTATTTTATTTCTTAAAAAAATCCAAATCGTAGTTATCTTCTTGATTCGGTGGAAAATTTTTCAGAACTTGTTCGGTTGAAAATAGACAAAGAAATTTACGAGTACTAAATGGACACGCTCAAACTATGGCTTTCGGAAACATTTGTGGCACAGCCCTTCAGCTTCTTATTAAAAGTAGCGGGCGGGAATGTCACAATAAATCGTAACTATAGTAACCTTCGAGTATATACCTACACTAAGTCTAATTCATTTCTCCCTCGCTCCGCGTGTTGATTAATCGGCGGACAGGGGTATACACCCACGGCGCCCCCGCCGACCAATATCAGAAGACGGAATAAGAGGGAAAGGTTATACTGCAATTCTTCTTTTTTCTCTCGCAAGCTTGTTCGCAAGGCCAAACATGCGAGTGATTGAAAAAAAAATTAAACGACATTTTCTTCTCTAATTTATGTACCATTATTACTATTTATTGCCAATGCAATCAAACGGTCACCTTCTTTTATTTCTAAAGTTGAAAGAGCAATATGCGAAACAACCACAAAAGAAAAGTCGTCCACGACAACGGATCATTAAGAATTAATACTTTAGGAAGATTAGCAGCAACAAAAGGCGTTTGTTATATTATGAACAAAATGTTTAAAGGTTGGTTAATATTAACATATTTTATACTTATTAGGTATGTTTGTTTTTTAGAAATATTTTACACTTTTTGTACACTCGTAGTCCTAAAATACATTTTTGATAAGAACGCTTACGTAAAAAAAAGTGTAAAATAGTGTACACAATTTTAGGTCTGTTTGTTATCCAGAAATCGAGTACTCTATTTTACACTTTTTTGTCAATAAACCGTTTGTTATCGTCAGTGTAATTTAGGACTAGGTGTTTGGTATGAATTCTGGTGTAAATTAGTTTTTACTTAATAACGCTAACTCTCGAAGTCGTGAGGTTAGATGCATGTTTACTTCAAGACTTAAAGTTGTTTGTTTATAATCATAATTATAAAGCCATTTTTAATTTCTGAAATAATTCTAAAACGGGTTTAGTATAAAAATCAAATCGGAACTTATTTACTCTTATTTTCACGTTTTAGTCCTACTCTTATCTACTCTGTCCTACTCTAAACTTGATAACAAACGGACCTTTTGAATAACAAACAGACCTACAATGCCTAATAAATCAGAAAAAAAATCGTTTTTTATTTTTTTTTCGACCACTTTTATGTTATAAGCCACCACTGTATATAATACAATATTAAGTACACAATAATAAACACGTTACAATTTTAACAATAAAAAAGTTCTAGTGTCTTAAATTTTACCAGCTGCAAAATTCACAGGTCTGGAGACACAATAGTGTCTCGCGCCAAGTGCGTGTTTAACATATGGGGCGTTTGACTACGTGTTTCTATCAAGGAAGTTTGAAGGTTAATGGAAGCCCAATACTATGGCGGATTCGATCAAAAAGTGTCCGGCCCACTATGAGAATAACTGTCATGAGAGGCTCCCTCGATCCTGCGCAGACACAAAATTCCCCAGAATGTTGTAATGTGATGCCTACCTACATACAGTGTCACAGTATAGAAAAGTATTATAACAGTATCTCCACTCAACGTCGGCACCTTTGAACTTTTAGTATACGGTTGAATGACCTTGACGACGCCATTTTCTAAAGCAAATATTCAGGAATGTACTGGCCACACGCAATAGAACAGAGTTGTACTTAGTAAATTTTAATTTTTAATTAAAAAGTATTTAGGTTTTTATTTTTTTTTGTGTCACATACCTTCTTTAAGAAAAATGAACCTAAACCTTAAAGATGATTAAAAGAGAAATAATTATTAATATCATTTTAAAAATATTGTCATGTTCAAAATGATACTTAAATGCATGCCATTACTAAAGAGTTATATATAGAGTATTGTTCTGTAGGAAATTTTCTTAATTTGCATGTAAGCTAAGATAAAAAGATATTTAAGATAAGAGATGATGACGAGGAGGACGACGTAATCAAATTCGTCGTTACAGATTTTTTGTATAAAATTATCTTTTGTCGTTTTGAAGGTAAATTTGTGTAATTTAAATTTACTGTGTCGTCAAGATTAAGTCGCCCTGAAAGACCCCAGTGGCGTGAAGTGAGTGTCCTTGTCTTTTAATGTTTGTTCTTTGTATTTTCCTATCTTTAAATAGCTAATTAACTTACTAAGTAATTATTAACATTATTAATTTATTATTTGTACCATCAAATATAAATAGCATAAAATCGTGGCTAAATGGACTAAGTCCGAGACCAAAAAAGAAATACCACAATTTTTTTAAGGGTTAAATATGGAAAGGTAAAAAATATAAATAAAATTATGAAGTAATATACAGAAATAAATGAATAAATCAGTCACCAAGTGTAAGGAAACTTTCTGCCTATGTAACAGTTGGATGTTTTCTGGCTGGGCCCCGATTTTCGACTTAGGGAGTAGAAAATTCTGATAGAAACGGTGTTTTGTTTGCCTCTTTCTATTACAATCAGAAGTAGGTAATTTGAAAACAGAGGGGAAAACCCTTTCCTTTAGAAATTTTTACTCGCTAAGTCGAAAATCGTGCCCCTGGTGTTTAGTTTTGCCTAAATAATCATAGGCGTTTGTTTTTTTTTGCGAACGAAAGCTACATTTACAATCACTTCTGATATTTCGAATCGGTATTTAAACAATTGGTTTAACTTCACTTGTTAAATCCTAATTTGATAAGTGAGGTTTAACCAATTGTTTAAATGTCAATTCGAAATTTCAGAAATGATTGTGAATGTCCATGAAGACGTTAGTGATATTAAATTTGTAGATGTAGTGTATGGGACGAAAAAAGTGTAGTGTACTTTTTAAATAAAATTTAAACAGTTTCTTAAACACTTGCTCTATATTTTTTGTTATATATTTTTAATATAAAATACTGCTTTTTTATTATTTTAATATTGTTTTAAATTAATATATTCAATCTGTATGAAATAAATAAATGTGTATTAAATCTATCTTGCTGGTGAAAGATAATAAATAAAAACATATAAGGTTATAGATTCTAATAAAACAACATGTTCCTTAAAAATTGCAGTAATTTCATCCTTTATTTACAATTAGCTAATACATATCTCCATATTACTATTTAACAAATGTTTTAATACTAGATTTAAAAATATATACCTCTAATAACAATTAATATAAAATATCTATATCTATCTATTTATAAATACCAAACTTTTATTTTAGCTGAAACTGAATAATTCTATTCATGTTTCCAAATAATCAGCTTATTTTTCCTTTTTCGCTTTTCTACCCCTACTTGGCTTTTAAAATTTCGGTTAATATCCTTCAAAGTATAAAATAGTCTGATTCTTGCAAATAATTTTAATAGATACATAAGGGGAAAGTTAGGACAGGGGTGTTTATAATCACATGTGTGAAACAAATTAACATATTTCTTTACAATATTATTTTCTAAAATAAAATCTTTAAAATTATTTTGAAAGTGTAGATTTAAAAATACAAAATCGTTTGCTGGCATCTTTAAATTGCCAAACGTGTCATTATTTTTATTTTTGTATGCCTTAAAAAAGCAATATAGGCTTGTATCATCCAAATCCTTGTAGGATTTTGAATAAATCTCACATGTTTCACATGCGTGTTTTTTTAATGTTTTGGATATCAAATAGCCACACACATACCTAACTATGTTTTGCTCTAAAATATCTTGTGACCTATAGTCTGTGTCAACAACAGGCAACACATCAACTGACCCAGGAATTGTTGGTACTGGGTCTGAAAACATTGAATTTGCAGAAAAATCTGCAATTTTAAACAGCATTTGATCTGTATCTCCTTCGCAGTTTTCAGACCCTGAGTTTAGTAAGTTTAAACATAGGATTTTCTTAAAAGTTCTTTGAAATTGTATAGGAGTCGGGTTAACACAATTCCCATTTAGTTGCCTAATGTTGCCAAAAAAATTTTCAAGAGAATCTTGATTAAGTCTTCTTGAAAGAACGTACTTAAATCCCACAGATTTTAATAAATTAAATAATTGCTGAAAACCATTTATAGTTATGCACCAGCCTTTAATGAATTTAACTTTGTTAGTAACTTTTATACCATTTTTATCAATAATTTGTAATTTTTTAAAAATTGCTCACAATCATTCAAAAATTTAATTGGTATTGTAACCCCTATAGGCACTATCATATTTTTTCGTACTGGATGTACATGAGGAATTTAATAAATCAAATAACTTATCAAAACGCTCTATAACTTCTGATGTTGCTGAAGCTGCTGCTGGCAACATGCCAAAACGAATATACAAATTTAAAGCGGAACAAACTGTGGCACTTAATACCTGACTAGCATATTTAACCTTCATAAGTTCAAAATTATTTGGTGAAATATGCGAGTCAGTAAGTTTTGGATCAGCCCTCTTTGTATAAGTTTTGTCATGATTGTATAACTGCTGCAAGTGTTCCCAAGAGGTTCTCTTTTCACCAAAAGCAAAAAAGTGTTTTAATAAGTTATTTCTCGTTAATTTTACTAAATGAGGAGTGTCAAACATATATATTATTTTCCTCCCATTAACATGAAAGAATGGTTTGTCAGGAGTAACACCCAGTGCCTTTGCCATATTCCAGTTATTTGATCCAAGATCGCTAACCACAACCCTATTAAACCAGCTTCTGAAGTATTTTCCAGAGCTTCAAATAAAATTTCTTTTAGCTTTCGTGGAGTGCAAGCTGAATGGTGAAAGTAAAACGAAAGAGGTTGTTTCCATTCATGTAGCAGCCCTTTTAACATAAAAACGGTAGCATTTTCTGCTGGATAAAACTCCTTTCTTTTATCACAAAAACTTTCTAATCCTACAATTTCATCTGTCCCCATATTATAAAAGAGATTTGACTTTATTGCCATCTCATCAAATGATAACACACAATATCTATCCAAGTCTGTAAAATTTTTAGTTTTAATTTTCAATATTTTTAACAGGTCATTATTAAGTCCATGTGTTATTTTAATGTTTTTTACGTGCCTTAATAATGTTGAATAACTTGGCAAAGAAAATGTTATTCTCATTCTTTTATACAACTTCGGACCTGTAAAATACATGGCTAAACATTCTGTTTTAAATTCGGATGAAAATCTTTTGCCTTTAGACTTTTTCTTGCCCTGAGCAGCTTGAATGGTAATGAAATTTGTCAATTGTGGAGAGCAAAACTTAAGAGTGCACCGTTTATAATCTTTAAGAGTGATATGCTCCAAAACCTCATCCTTAGTATTCCTGAACTTTTCAGTCAATTTGGACAGAGTATTTTTTAATGTATGATTTTCTGCTCTTAATTGGCTGTTTACTTGTCTAAGGTAGTTTTTCCTTGGAGTTGTAGAAGATATACTAGAATCAGTTTGCGAAGATCGGGAGAAAAAATATGTTCTGGTTCAGGTGTGCTTGGTGATGGTTCATCTGCAATAAAAATTCACTTTATAATTTTTATCATGTATAATACAAACAGAATACCAAACTATAAAAAAAAAACAAATAAATGTCTTTGTATTTTAAAACGCTTGATATCACCACAAAAGACATTGTGAAAGATATTTATAACATTTTTTTCTTTTTGTGGATTATACAGTGACCATCATAATTGTTGAATCATATGGAAAACTTTTTTTTATTTCTTACAAATTTTTACTCTTGATAAAAATCTCTGCATATGCTTAAACTTACAAAGCACTGATTAAAGGTTAAATAAATCTTCCTATAAATGAAGTAGATGCAAATTTACAAATTTTGCATAAGAGAAAACTACCTTTATTTTTGAACTTAGAACAAAATATTATTTAAAACAGTACATTAATTCAAAACAAACACGTTATTTACCCTTCCTAAGCTTTCCCTGCATTGTTACAATAAAAATTACTTACATTGATTTTTATATACTTTTTTAGTAATTTATTTGTCACAGTAAAGCAATATTAATATTTATTATATTTGTAAGTATTAAGGAAACACTTATGTTTCTCTGTAACCTCTTATAAATTTATAAAGATATATGTATTTACCTTCCACACCAACGTCTCCTGATTGATCTAACATTCTAGGCTCGTGCAACATAATGTTTGGTTCATTTTCTAAAAAAAAATAATAACTATAGGAAAACTATTTAATCAAGGGCTGAAGGACCTAGGTCGATAGACATTTGTACTGTTATAGACAGGGTGTCCCAACTCTATTTATACACGAAATAACTTCGCCCCTGTACTAGATACAAAAATAAACGTCAAATAAGAAATGTTTATTTGGATACACTCTTTTTACTGGCAGTAGCAGTTTATATCCAGGGTGTAATAAAAACAGAATTTATACTATACGTCAATTATTGCTGGTTTTTGAGATATCAACAGTATGCTGATATACTCATTAGCGATTAAAAGTGAAGAAAGAAAATAATATTTTGGTTTTAATTATTTTTAAATAATTCTGTCACTGTCAGAGTGACAAATAATATAATAACATGTAATTAATACCCTTTTATTGTAAAAACTTCTAATAGGTATGTCAGCAATTTAATTTCTTTAGACACATATTTTTCTACTTGCACTAAAAAAACAGCAATACGTCAGTTATGGCTGGTTTTTAGGTTAAGTAAGTAAATATGTATCTAAAATAAACTAACAAGCTGAATTACCTATTGGTAGTTCTTACAATGGAAGGTAATTAATTACATTTTATTATATTATTTGTCATTCTGACAGAGACAGAATTGTGTAAAAATAATTAAAACCAAAATATTAATTTATTTCTTCAGTTTTAATCGTTAATAAGTATATCAGCATACTGTTGATATCTGAAAAACCAGCAATAATTGACTTATAGTTAGCTAAACATTTAATATGTAGAATTTAATACAGAACCAAAATTTGTTAAAATATACAGAGTGTTTCATGTAAAAACCTACTCGACAATAAAAATTCTGTATTTGAGACACCCTGTATATAAACTGTTACTGTGAATAAAAAGAATGTATTTAAATAAACATTTCTTAATTTAAGTTTATTTTTGTATCTAGTACAGGGGCGAATTCGTGTATAAATAGAGTTGGAACACCCTGTATGTTTCTATATTTAATGGTACAATAAATTACATTAAGTAAGTAAGAAAACTACGTCACTTTTTAGTAATCATTAAGGAGGCTTAATAAATTTAATGATTTAATTTGCAATTCCACTTTTCTTACAAAATAAAAAAATTGTTTTATTCACAATGGGTGCATCATTATCTTAAAATTTACCTTTCATATGAATGCCATCATCAGTTAGATTACTTTGTCCCGATTGTATAACTTCTGAGCAAACAGATGTGCACTCATTAAGCTTAATTCCTGAAAATAAAAAATAAATAAATATCCATATTGCAAAATATACAGGATTTTTTCTTATACTTTATAAGTTAGAAATATAGCTCTGAGCAACCGTTTTGATTATGATAAATGGGCTTAAGATGTTTAGTGCAACCCGAAAGTATATGAAGAATACATTTAAACATTCATAATATGAGGAGGTTAGTAGCAAAGGGGTACAAGTGACAATTAGAAAATACTGCCCCATAAAAAAGTTTATCAATTTGTTGCACACTTATTGGACCACACTGTTATACATGTGCAATAGTAAAGTAAGTATTCACAGTCTTTTCCTTACCTGGGTTTATAGTAATATTTTGCAGAATTCTAATTTCCTTTAAGGGATTCTTAACAGGAGACTTGAGAGTACCACACTCAGTACCAGTTGCATTACCTAAAAGTAAATAAATTAGTCATATAGGATGTCACAATACTTTATTATCTTATATGTTGTTTGCCATTTAATGTATAAAAAATGTCTTAGTGCAAAAATTATAGAAGAAAAAGAAATACATAATTTTAAAGATATTTTTGATAAAATATAATGCAAGAAGAACTGTGGCTTATAATATTATTTTTAATCAAACGTCCAATCTTTCTTTTATGACAATTAAAAAATAAATGTAAATTTTAACTGCAATCTTACCCTTATAATCTGGATCCTGGCTGAAGATGGAATAAGTGTGGTCCAAATACAGTGGGAGTGTTGTTGACGATGAGGATGGTCCTTCTAATGATGGAAAAATAGTTGGAATTGCATGTGGCTGCAGTCTATTTCTTAAATCGTTTAAAAACATTTTGTCCTCAAAATGATATGCACAAAGACGGATTCTCTTATGAAGATTCTCAATATCACTTAACAAATCCTCTCGTCCAGAGGCTATTGCCCAAATTCGAGCCCTAAAACAAAGTTTATAGTTAACCAAGCTCCAGACTTTTTAAATAACTATAATATACTCATGATTAATCTACAAACTATTAAAGTGGCTACATGCAGAGAGTATCTCATTTTGATGTCCTATATGAAATGAAATGATTATATCAATTATTAAAACTAGGTAAATTACGAGTATAAAACACTAATAAAAAAATGTGATACTAAAATAAAAATTTTGTTGATTTTAAGTATAGTTTCAGATACTCACTCGACTCTTAAAACATTTTTTATTTGACACCTTGCTGAATTATTAAAGGTAAGTGCACTTTTCTTTTGGTCTATTTTTACATTTTTGTAGTCCCTGTACAAGACAAAATATTTTTCTTAATGTAAAGCAAAAGCAGTTGCCATACGCCACTTTCTAGAACATTACAATTTTTTATCTATTCGTGCTATTGTAAAATCCACCTGTGGACATACTGTATATGCTATGAAAATTACTATATTAGCTATACATAAAATAAAGGGTAAGCGATCGCCAATGGTCAAGAATAGCGCCGCAGGATTAGGAAACAAAAAATGTTATCCAAATAAATTGGCCAGAAAGAGGTGTAAATACAGGAAAGTGAGGTTAGAAACTAGAAAACTATTATTACCAAAAAACATAATTGTAATTACTACTTACCTTTCTGGATCTTTGGGAAACTTAAAAAAACTGGAATTTGTCTTTAGTCTACTATTTTTTCAGTTTCTAGCAGCACAACGATGAACGGTATCCATAATAAACAGAACGCAAAAACAAAACACAGCCACGGCAGAAATATCGAACACAACAATTCACTTCAGTGACTAAAACACAAATGTGATACGGAGACATATTAGAATTAATATTTATATAGGGATAATGCCAGCTTACAGCCCCCATAATATGATTAAATTATTTAATGAGGGTTAAATGAGGGTTGGCTGAATACCTGCCGGCTTTATGTCCACTACCTGTGCGACTACCTGAGTGTTGGCACTGTTGCCAGTTTTAATGCGCTTGCTTCCTAAATAAAAATGTTTTTTTTATTTTAGTATAGACATATTTTAATTAAATAATTATTGGGTAGTTTATGCGTATTGTTGAAATTGTTGTACACTTTTTCTAATACCAACTTAATTTTTATTTTTTTCTCTCCTAAGGTTCCAACTAATCGGGTATTTTTTAAGGACGTGACAATCTTGCAAATAATTTTGTCTTTTGAACACTTTTGACTTATTTTTGCCTAAGAAAATGGCCGCCTGTCTTGCGCGACCAATCTGCGCGAAATTTTCCCGCCAGCTGACTGGAAATACTGTTTTATACTTTTGTATACTGTGACAGTGTGCTGTGCTGCGTTGTGCTGTTGTCCCATCAACCCTTCCAAGCAATTGTTTTGCCTTGTGTGATTTTATTTTGTGGTTCTTAGGATTGATAAAAACCTTTATATTTTAGTGATTATTGGTTTATTTAATTGTGACTATAATTTTGTGTTTATTGTTTGTTACTTACAATATCGTAACAAAATGCCTGAAAGTTATATGGTTTTGTCTTGCAAATCCAAGGGTTACATACCCGGAATACCCCTCATTAAGAAAAAAAGCGCAGGTCAATTCAAATATCACTTTTACGAGATCATAAACTAACTAATCTTGAATTTGGGCTTCAAAAACCTTGTTTAGTTTAATGCTCCAAGACCCAGTCATGTTCGGTGTCGATAAAGGAAATTAATTAATTATTTTTGCGTTACTTTTGAAAACAACTTTAACTGACACAAACATATTAAATCCATAACCTCAGCTGCTTTAAAAAAGCTTGGATTCCTCTTTTGAGCCACTAAGTATTTATTTCCTAATCTGTAGTATTCTAATTAGACCATCTTTAGAATATTGTTCTCATGTCTGAGCAATGGTATTTCCTACAACTTTTATCATTCTTGATTCCATTCAAAAAAGATCTGTTCGTCTTATTATTGATCCCACGTGTACAGAAAAGCTTCCTTCTCTTACCCACCGACAAGCTGGAGGGGATATATGTTACATTTTTATAGGTATTTTCACGACTTCTGCTCCGAGGAGTTGGCAAGTACTGTTCTGACAGCTTCCAACAGAGCAACACGTAGTGCAACTTTTATGCATCCTTTTGCAGTCCAACTTAAGGGGCCCTAAACTTTTCACTTTTTTTGTTCCATTATTTCCAGAGTGTCTAGACTGGAATCTGCCATCCGCAGAAGTTTTCCTTCTCCAAATATTTAGGTCTGGTGTAGATAATTTCCTCTTTACCACACGTAATGGTACGTTATTATTAAAGCCTCATCCTTGGTGGACTGTCTGACGATATAAAAAAAATCTTATGTAAAAAATTCTATACTTCTTGTTAAATTTGTTTATGTTATCTGCATGAGGTAACACTATTTTAATGTACTTTTATACACATTATAAATTTATAAAATATTGTATTACTCCAAAACACAAACAACCAGTTCAAATTATGGTAAGTTTTTACTTTTCTTAACCCTTGCCGATTTCGATGATTTTTTGCATACAGAGGCGCTGATTACAAATCTAAAGTAAGTATTTTTCTTCAAAGTTTTATTTTTCAGATATCGATCCTTAAATATGATAATTAGATTAAACTCATTTACACTATTTTGCCCTTTTTTTATCACAGAGTTCGTCATAAGTACATGAAACTATCATACAATGTTTGAAATGTATGTTAAAAAATCGTGTTGTTAATTATTTTACTAAGATTTTTGGTAAAAATACGAAACTCCCAAAAATATCAACTATTTAAATGGAAGACTGTGAAGGTGAAGTGGTGCCATCAGTTCTTTCCTTGTCAAATCTGATGATATAAAATCCAATAATACACAATACTTTTAAATATTCTATAATAGTTTCGTTTATTAACCAACAATGTTGTGCCCAAAATTTAAAAAAACAGTAAACGTTAGTCTGAATTCGATAATGTCAACTTTATACATAGTAACAAAGAATTATGGAAGTCCGGACCTGACCTACGATTCATTGTGCAAACTTCGCGGGGCCGATTTTCCTATTCCCGCTGCCCTGCACGCCCGGACAATTTTGTTCTACAGCATTGGCCTTCCAAACATCCTTGGTTTCTATGCGTCTATCATATGTCATCATAACCTCAGCATATATTTTCGCTTGCGATTCTTTTTGATTCTATGAGGGATTTGAATAATTTCGGTCAAATTTTTTATTTTAAAGTTGGTATCACTTTAACCCTGTTATTCTACTTGCTAAGTGGTTAGATTACTAAGTATAAACTTAGCACCCATAAGTAAATAGTATCCTAAGTATGCTTAACCTAGCACCCAAAAGTAGTTAGTGTACTAAGTAGCTAACCTTAGCATCCAAGGTAAAAAGTAGAAAAACTGATAGGAAGTTTAGTATACTAGGCATTAATTACCACAACTGTACTGAGTATATCTATCAAGACTCAATACTGGATGACAAAGAAATCCTTTTATTAGAAAGTAGTCTATTATTTCGATTGCTTTTATTCAATTTAATATTCAAAAATTTATGAATTACCAATCTTGAGAAAGTTAAAAATTATCAAGTCAAGCTTAACACGCCCAGTAGTCCGCGCTTATTTTATTCAGAGCAGTCACTAAAATCTCCAATATTAAAAATAAATTTATTATTGCATTTCCTTGAAAGTTAAAAATGATGATACTATTAAAAAAAAAACAGTTAAAATTCAATTGGTAGTTTTAAAAAAAATAAAAATATTTGAAGGTTATTTTTCGGCAGATTTTAGAAAATTATTTTTTTAAATATTTCAATTTGGAAGTTTTTTATACATTCAATAATTTAATCGATTACATCTATTAATTTAATTTACAATTAAAAATATTTTAATTTTGAATCAAATAACTTGCCGCATGTTGACCCAACAGGCAAACTCTGCAACTTCCCGCTAATTTCAAATTATAAAACAAATTTACGGGAACTTTTATTAGTGACTAGAGAAAGCCTTCTAAATTTTTATCAGAATTTTTGAAAAATATAAAGTGGTCCAAATATAAAAAAGAAACTAAAAAAAATTTGATGATACAAAGAGCCTCCTGAATTTCGAGCAGTATTTTTGAAAGGTGTAATGTGGTCAAAAAAAAATATATCGATATAATGATTCGGGGTAAGTCTTGGGGGGCGTCCAGTGCTTTTAATTTTCATGAGGAACTTCCTGGATGTCCAAGAAAGACCCCTGAATTTTTCCAGAATTTTTGAAAGGTGTAAAGTGGTTTTAATATACATAAAAAAATTTTCGACAACGATGTCTCTCGAACGAATCAACCAATTTTGAAATGTTTAGGGGCGATCAATGGTCAGTACAGCCGTTTAAGAGTTATTTTAAAAAAAGATATTTTTGGAATTTCTCAAAATCTATGGGTCGGAATCGTTTCGAATAGTATTGAAAATCTTAATTTGGTAAAGCCCTTTTCAATAAAAATGCCTAAAGTGAGGTAATTTAGTAGGTTTAAATTGAGACAAAAGTCTAAGGGACTAACACATTCACAGCGACATCGGGTGCGCTCACCCCAACTCGCCTACGACAGCCGTGACGGTCAAGCGTAATAAGAAAAGTGTGACTATTTTTTTTAACATTGCTATTAAATTTCCCCAACGTCAATAAAGAAGTCTCACTTTAAAAATTGTATATCTAAACTATAATTTTGTGTAAAATTTCAGTGATAGGGCGGCATTTCCTTCAGTGCCTAGGGGCGGCGCTAAAGTTAAATCCGGCCCTGCCAGCAACGAAGCATTTTCGTCACGGATTGTAATATACCATTATTGCACTTGCACTTTTCAAACTCATATTATTATAAAAATTTTGAAGTAAAATCAGAGGCCTGTATTTATTCCTATTACATCGTATATTTCGAAAATACATCGTATATTTTGATAAGATGTTTTTTCAACAATATAACTCTTACAAAATAGCAAAAAAGCTAAATTTTCGTTAAGTAAAACATTGGAGGCAACAAGAAAGTAGCTGCTGTAAATTAATCATATATTCGAAAAACTAAAAAATGGATTGTGGTTTAATGAAATGAAATATTTAAACCCTATTTAGTCTGGTCAATATGTACCTTTTTGAATGAAATTTTTGTTTATTCTCCGAAAATTACGATCAAGGTGTAGGAAGTTTATGGAAAAGTCTCAAAAGAGGCCGATAAAAATTGCAAAAGTTATAAACACAATTTTTAAAAAAAAGTAGGGGGTTTGGGTATTTTTTAAATATCTCGAAAACTATCAAAAATATTTAAAATCTGAAAAAAGATCTGAAAAGAGGAGGAAAGTTCCTAAAAAAAAGTCCTACCTCTCGGAACTGTAACTTTAATATTTATAATTTTTACAGAGCCCTGAAAATAGCGCTAAAAGCGGGTTGTCTGCCTTCCGCGCGGTTCGCCACTCGAACAGGGATCTGTAAAAATTATAAATATTAAAGATACCTTTCCGGGATGTAGAACTTTTTTTAGGAGATTTCCTCCTCTTTTCAGATCTTTTTTTAAATTTAAAATATCTTTGATAGTTTTCGAGATATTAAAAAAAAACTTTTTTTTAATAGTTTATAACTTTTGCAATTTTTATCGGCCCCTTTTGGGACTCTTCCTTAAACTTTCTACATATTATTCCGAATCGAATGACATCTTGATCGTAATTTTCGGAGAATATACAAAAATTTCATCCAAAAAGGTACATGTTGACCAGACTAATTTATGGGCAACCATTAAATTAGTGATCCAAAGAGGTTTTAAAATTTAATTATAAAATAATCATTCAGAATTATAAAGTTGATGTTTCAAGAATTTAAAATCTTAGATTAAAATATTGGTAATTGTGCATTAGTGGGGCTTTATTATTTTGTGATGTAAAATCAACAGGATTATTTTTTTTTTGAGTTGTCAAATATTTTTATTCTTAAAGTTCATTAAAAATAGAAGAATTTAAAAAACATTCAAAAATAACAATATTTTTATTTAAAAAAAAATAAAAAATTGATATTTTTAATATTTTGAAATTATTTGTCTTTACACGTAAAACAAATCACTAGAAATTGATAAACTTAAATGAATGCATTTTATTGACAAAAAACTTAAACAATACCCATTTTTTATTTTCGAAATAAAAATTAACACCGATTTATTTTTCTTAAAAGATTTGGAAATCCGCCGTAAAATGGAACAAAATGAAAAAAAAAAACATGTCATTATCTTTATTTTAAAATAGCTGGAGATCCCACTAATGCACAATAACCAAAATAATATTATATAGAAGTGAAAGTAAAAATGGCTTGGTTAAATTGAAGGGTACAAGGGAAAAACGGGCTAAGTCCAATATTGACTCAATGATTTTGAGTTAAAACAATTTTAAATTTCAAAACGCTACAAAAGCTAAAGTATTTGTATTGACAAAATTTTCTTTTTACCAATATATTTCCCAACTATCTAAGATCTGTAGGTCATAACCTGCAAGCGTTTAAAAAAAAATAATAGAAAAATCAACAATTTACTGATAACTAGTCGTGACTTTTTTCCCCTGAATTTTTAACAATTTTGGTTTTTAAAGTATGTTTATTTTCCTCTACATCCAACCTTATGCCTATATAATTAATAAAGTGAAATAAAACTGAACTAAAAAATAATCTATGATATTCTCACATGAATCTGATCACCTAAAAACTTAATAGTTCGATTAGTGAAAGAAAAAAGCTAGATTCTTTTTTGTTTACTTTAAAAAAAAATTTATGGAAAAGAATGTTCTCATATTCCCAGTTAATTATGCACCAGTGGGGTAAAATTTAATAATCTTGAGCTTCTTCTCCACAGAACTTTTAAAAACTCTGGTAACTTTTTCAGCCAAAATTGGTATTGAACACAAAATGACATAAAAGCGTTTAAAATAGCGAGCACAAGTGCCGAATAGACAGGTAAAAACGCGACATGCCCGTTTTTCCTCGGTATCGCACAGACTTATCGCGCACATGCTCCATGCATTTCGGGTAAGTCGACGGTTGGCGGTCGGCGCAATATATCGAATAACGACTGACGTTGATCGGTCAATGTTTCATATGTCGAATGATATTCCGAATATGAAGATCTTCCGGAATACGAATATTCGAATATTAAAATCATCCGAATATGCCCATCGCTACAACTAATGATATAAATGCATGCTGCGATGGCGCCACCTGGTGCCCTATTGTTTAAACAATTGCAAGGAAGTATTATTTTTAACCGGACAATTTTTTTCATATTCTTTATTAAAATATAAATAAAAAAGGTTTCGTGAATTTTTACGATAAAGTTAAAATTTTTGCAGATATAAATTTTTAAAAGTTCGAACAATCTCAAATTTGGGTACTTTTAAGCCATGAAAAATATATATTAAAAAAATAAAACATAAAAAATATATTTTTTTATTTTTTATACAATAGGTAATAATATCCATATTGAAATTTAAAACATTTTATTGTTTATACAGGTTTTTTGATTGTTTATTAAGCGCGCTCACAAGTATGCGTCCCTTACCTTTAAGTATCACCGTCTCTGACTCATACGCTACATCGGCCCCTCTGTGTCCTGAATCATTATTTAGCCTTTATCTGAAAAACTAGTCACTTTATCAAAATTGTTAAAGAGAGCAATGATATTAATAAGTTAATTATCTACAATTTGTTTTTGTAAGTTTTTTTTAAATCAATTTTACCTAAGTTATTGGAGGTTTATTTTACTTGTAAGCCCGCGTAATAAACAATCAAAAAACCTGTATAAACAACAAAAAAATTTCAAATCTCAATTCAGGATATTATTAACTATTGTATAAAGAATAAAAAATATATACTATTTATGCTTTATTTTTTTTAATATATATTTTCATGGGTCAAAAGTACCCAAATTTGATATTTTTTGAACTTTTAAAAATTCATATTTCCAAAAATATTAACTTTATCGTAAAAAGTCGTAGGACCTTTTTTATTTGTATTTTAATAAAAAATATTTAAAAAAATTGTCCGGTTGAAAAATAATAATTCCTTGCAATTATTATAACAATTTCGGTTTAAACAATATGGCGCCATAGCAAAATGCATTTATATATATCATCAGTAGGGCAATTTAAGGAGGATCGTATAAAAAATTGAGGTGGAATAGTTTTCGGTACTCATGCGCCGATTCCTCCTATACTAATAGTTTATATCTTTAAAATAGTAATGAATTTATTTTTTTCTTTTGGTTTCAGAATGTCTATGTAACCAGAAATAACGCTGATAGATTGGTTTTTCCAGCTGCCTTTTTATTAGCAAGCTTAGGAGTAGGAGTATCATCATTTAGCCTTAAACAACTATTGAGTGCAAAACAACGGTCATAAGATGATAATTTAAAAACTATGAGTAACAAGCAGCACTTTCATTTGTAATGCATATTTTTTTGTTATACTGAATTATTTTTATATTTATTTGATAGGTAAATTTTTAAATGAAACCTGGCAAATTATTGGTTATGATTAAAGTTAAACAATTTTCCGTTTTTACCTACAAAAAATACTATTATAAATTTATTTTTACCATCAATTTGTGTTTTGTAAGTATAACATTAGTAAATGCTTTCTTTCCTTACTTGTTTGTTTTTTATAACACACACACTCTCCGACAGGCTGAAATCAAGTGCGGGTTTAGGATGGAAATTTCTAAGGTAAAAGTATTTTTTTTTATCTTAAAATTGTTGCTTAGTTTTGCCTTTTAGTTTTTAGGTAATATTACGGAATAATTTTTTTATCCCAAAAGTTGAGCATTTATAGTTCTTCTTAACAACTTATCATTTTAAATCAAATCAAAAATGTTTAGTAGCCCTTAAACCAAAAATAGCAATTATTTAACAATAGTTGGCATTTTTCGTTTACTGTTTTTAATTTAGTGTAAACAATGTTTTTATGGTTCAAAAAGTTTAAAAGAGCCTTATTGGCCCAGATTTTATTTAAAAAACCCAAATGCTCCAGAATTATTACTTAAAAACTAAAATGACAAAGTCAATGTAGTCTTAAGACACAGGAACAGCCGTGAGATGTCGTTGTCATTGCGCACCGTGCCAATATACAGGGTGTACCAAATTAAGTGGCCACTATTGCTAACTCTTTTATTATTACAGATACAAAATCGGTTAAATTAACAAAGTAGTAGCATTTTTTTGTGATTAAAATGATAGAAAAAAATAAACAATTGAATAGCGCGTTTCCGAATAAATGGTTAATAATCAATTTTTTTAAATGGGACACCCTGCATGTTTTTGACCCGAACGTTTGCAAATCGCCTACATAACAAAAAAATTCTTATGTTATATAAGCCTAAAATTGAACATAACCGAATTATTACCATATTTATTTTTTAGACAAGTTGGCTGTGTATTTTTAAAATTCTTAAAGTAAGAGGAGCTTCATTCGATGAGATAGTAGAAAAACGGCGATGTCTTTGCACATTTCATATAGGTTGTGTTTTTTTATTTCTTACGCTGAAATAAAACATTAAAGAAAAAATTTAGTTTTATTTTAAAAATACACAGCCAACTTGTCTAAAAAATAAATATGGTAATAATTTGGTTATTTTCAATTTTAGGCTGATATTACATAAGCACCTTTTGTTCTGTAGTCGATTTGCAAACGTTTTGGTTAAAAGTAAACAGGGTGTTCCATTTAGAAAAATTGATTTTTTTTTAACCATTAATTCGTAACCGCGTTATTCAATTGTTTATTTTTTTTTCCACCATTTTAATCAGCAGAAAAAATGCTACTACTTTGTTAATTTAACCGATTTTGTATTTGTAATAATTAATAATAAAAGAGTTAGCAATGGTGGCCACTTAATTTGGTACACCGTGTATGACACCCTAGCTATTTAAAATTTGATTTTAAAAAACGTAGGTTTATTTACAGAAACACTCAGCTCGTATATTTTTATTTTTCGTTGGATCAATTTTCCAGTGAAAAGCAAATATACAGTGTCAGTCAAAAAAGTTATATCATGTTTTTTTTAATTAAATATTTGAGAATGACATAACAGGTATTCCAGTTTTTATCCCTGACAGGTTGCAGTAGATATCTTACAAGTATTTTTCGATGCAAGATGACTTCAAATATCTTTTTTAAATTATTTTTTAAAACTACTTAATTTTGAACACGAACTGAATTTTATGTTTTGCCATATTTATTGTTTACTTTAGTGCATCTCTTTAAACATTAAAACAAACTACTTACCCTTCCTAATAAATATCGGATCTAAAAATTTAACACTAGAGGACTTTTAACCGATAACCTGTCTGTATTTATTACCGTTCTTCGAGATTCCCTACACTGATTTTATAAGATTTGTCTAATTTTTACTTGATAGCCTTTTTATTATTTCAAATTTCGTCAGTATATGCCAATAAATAGGTCAGTCCGTTAATATGTAATATAACCATTCCATAATGTTATAGAAAAAAAATATCAATTTAAAACAGTACTAGAATCTTTATTTAGTAAAATTATTGTAAACATGTTTAAAATTAAATCATAGTTATTAATGTCATGGTACATTATGATTTAGAGATCTTTACAGTTCTTTAATCTGGTTTATCAATGCACAGTTACCTTTTTTATGGAAACATCGGAGCCTTCCGAATCCGAGTTCGTTATATTGATAAATCGCATCAAAAACAATTTTTACAATAAATAAAATATAAAAACATTCATCCCAAAGTAATTTTTTCTTTTTAATTATTTTCAATGATCGATTTTGTATTGTTGGTCAGTTTTGGAGAATACAGTACAATTCAAATATTTTTCGTATACTTTATAACATATATGATACTGGATTTATAGAAAAAAAATCAAATTTGAACCTCCTGTATCGTTAAAACAATGGTGTTATATGTTATGATAGATTTGTCGAACACAAAATTTTATAACCTTCGAGAATATAGCTTCTACAGGCAGCCTTGCTGCTTGGCCGGGTGAACAAGCAGGCGCGAGGGAAAGAAAATAGGGTATAACTTTTCTCTCTCGCTCGCGTGCTGGTATTAGTTGGTCGGCGGGCCCTAGTAGGTATAAGCTTGAAGGTTATAACAGATGAAGGTATATAGGTTCGTTCTTTTTATTAAAAAAATATGTATAAAATTACATTTTCTACACTTAGAATAAACCAAATTGTAGTTTCCCATTTTTCTTCTTTTTTTAAATTTTATCGTGCTTTTAGAATATTAAATATCCTTTTAGACATAAATTTAAAAACTCGTATTTTTTAAATTGTCTGTTCTTATAATAATTATATTTATTGATTCTTTAGTTTGAGGTTTTTAGTAAAAAAAATGGTAATTTAACGATAAAAATCATGTTTATTAACTTAAAAATGTGATATTGTCAGTTTTGTAAAGAATAAGAAATATGACATTTTTCCATTTCTTTTTAAGTTATTCGTAAAACTAATTTTTGGCCTCTTTTTACTTAGTACCCTAGAAGGCACATAAAAATATTTGGCAACAAGCATCTTTCCTTCGACACGATTTCTTTTAAGCTAAAGAATCTCGTTTTCGTACGGTATTGGAGAGAGCATAACAATATCGAAACAAAAAAAAAACACATTCTATAAACTATTTTATAGGCGCAAATAGTGGCATTGACCTAAAACCAAAAGAAATAGGGCTACGATAGCAAAAGTTATTCCTACATATTTTTTATTTATAGGAAGATTAAACAATTTTGCATTAATCTTTAAGCTTGTTGTGTAAATTAGGATCGAATTAAGCTCATGAAGTGGTGTATCCTGATGAACGAACGGTCTAGTTCTTACTTCCTGTCCTACAGTTTTTACGTTATCACAAGCACTAGTTAATCGAGCAGCCTAAAAATTAAAATAGAATATTACATATTTTTTATTTTTTGAGTGCCACACTCAAAACAAGTGTTGGCTGATAATGTATACACAGTGTCCCATATTTGTCCCTAAGGTAGAGATCGAACGCTTTAAGAACAACACCGATACGTCACGGTCTCATATGACAAACTGATATAAAACCGTGACGTATCGGTGTTCTAACAGCGTTTGATCTCTAGCATGGGAATTAATATCAAAGATATATAAAGTGGTGGTTGTCACTTTCGGGTCCTCCTTATAATTTTTTATATGGGACACCTTGTACTATAATAAATAGGTATAATTTTACATTAAAACAATTAGGGTAATATGTATTTTGAAAATCCAGGTGAAAATTGGATATCCCTCAAATTTTTCTTTTTTTTTGCAATAGTAGGTTATGGTCAACTTATAAAAAACAAAAGTGAAGCGCACTAAAGTTGACATTTTCCTTAATCGTTGGGGGTTTTGGTGAAATTTTGCACAGATGTACAGCAGGGGCCAGCAACGTCAAAAGACAACTTTTAAATTAAAAATTCGTAAGGTGGGTAGATCATGTGGGATTTCGAATTTATATTTTTTATTTATCTTATATATTCTAGTGTTATTGGAAAAAATAAAAAAGGTCACATCTCACTTCTACAGGGTGTTTAAAATTTATAGGACAAGTAGATACAATAAATATCAAACGTTTTTCATACCCCAATTTTATCTAATTTTTTGTCAGCAAGTGGATCTTTTTTATTTAAATAACCAGTTCCTTATGGGATTTTGAAATGAAATAACAAATTATTCTTTTTATCGATTGTCCTACCATATACAATATCCAGGGTGTTGTTCTCGATATAGAGATAGCCAGCCTTTATCATTTTTTAAAAATTGTGTATTTTATAACAGACAAAAAAATACGTAAGTGTTTCTTAACTATTGTAGTCGGTAATGTCAAAGTTATACGTATTTATGCTGGGAATTGATTAAGGGTAAAATAAAACGTGGCCTGCGCCATAAAATGCTGGTAAGTGTTTGAAAATTCTTTTAGAATTAAGTTTTTATTATTTTTTTTTAATTTAATACAATTTGTTAAATGACAAATTCATGAGGTCGGTAAATCACGTGGGAATTATAATTTATTATTTTATTTATTTACCCTATATATTCTAGTGTATACTGTAAAATAATAAATAAAATCCTGAAAAAATTGATATATGAAAAAGAAATCTATTGCATAAAAATTATAAAGATCGCCAATTTTGTCACTTCGATAATGTGGAGCCCTGCATATAAAGGGGTACTGGTAATTTAATACATTCCTTTGGGGATATTATAGAACCAGAGCTAAGGAGTAAATTTAAGTTAGTATCTAAACACCTTCAGCCCCACGTGCCCATCCGTGGGAAAGTTGCAATTTTTAAACAAAATTGTATGGTTAGATGTTTTTTACTTTATAGGACCACTGGTATCCACACGGGCTTGAAAAAGTTAGGTTATCTATGGCTTGAAATGAAAATTGTCATGTGGCCACTGGTGGAATTTTTAACAAATGTAGATAAAAGTTTTTATATTTTTAGCTGAAATACGTGTCCAAGGCCATTATGGTTTTGCATTTGGAATGAAACATATCCGCAAGCATTACGATAGTGTGAAAAACTGAAGGAAAAACTTTACAAATCTTTTTAAATCTCTTAATAGTTCTTGGAGGTTATTTTCAAAAAATTGTCGACACAGCCAATATAAAAATTGTTCTAAAAACATTTTTTTTTGCAATAGTTATCTAACAAGGAACGAATCCTATACCGAAAACCTTGTAAATTAAAAAAAAAGTAAAAATAAAGCGACAGAAATGTCGTATATGGTGTATATGGTATGTAAAATTAAAAATACAAATAAAAAGGTGCAGTGTAATAGGAAATACTCGATATAAATATGGCAACAATGCCATAACAGAAGGATACCTGCATAGCGGGTGAAACTGGAAAGGTCTCTTCGAACACAGCCTTTAACCAATTAACACGTATCCATAAATGTAGTGTTCTTGAGTAACGTAACACCTATCTGTGATATACCGATGTACATTTCATTAAAACAATTATTACCACAACAAAAGGCGAAAAATGTATGGATGGAGTTATTGGCCGCTATTAATTCAGACCATTCTCTTTGCCTGCAAATTTTAACGAAATCTACGGAGGGCATATATTTTCAGCATGATGGCTGCCCAGTGAATTATCGGATTTATCGGTTGACCGTACCGGCATAACTTAATCAACGTTTCCCTAAATGGTCCCAATACTTTGGCTAGCGAGAAGTCCGGATTTAACTCCTCTGGATTACTACTTATTGGGTCATATAAAAAAAATGAGAATAAATACGAGAAAAGATCTTAGACAAAGGATAGTCGACGCTGCTGAATACATTTAAAGTAGTTCTGATCAACTTTTTTGTATAATTTTTCGATATTGTTAAAAAGAAAGGTACTTTACTCTTGGGAAAAATTCATATTTTTTGACAAACTTCGTATACGCCTGGAAAAATTTAATATTCGATAGTTACATTTTAGGTTTTGGACCATGCAGAATTTTTATAAAGAATATTTTTTTTTAGAAATTCACGATAAAAAAAATTCCCATATGTAAAGAACTTAGCGGGACACGTATGTAAGAAGCTAAATTAAAAAAGCCATGTAAGCTACAACCAGTTAGGTTTTTGTTTCATTAGACTAGTATTCCTATCCAGGGAAACTTTTAATTATTTTTCTATGTATAGACGGTATATTTTGTCAATTAAAAGCTTCTAATTATAATCACTTCCTAAATAATTAATTAATTTTTAAGTCTATTATTATTTATTCTCGAATGAATTAATAACATTTCTGTTTAAGAACACCCTTTAGGTTGCAAAAAAATAGCAAAATTAAAAGAAAATGTTATTTAAGACATTTAAGAATATATAATACATAGAAATTCGCGGTTTGCGCCCCTCCAGAAAATCATAAATTATTTTAAAAAACTAGATGTTTTTACTTTTTTTGTTACACCCTTTACCCATTATACATACACGTACTTAAACACTCTTCAATTAAAAGTCCATTGCATTTTTTGTTTTATTTAAATAAAGATAAATACTCAACGAAATGAAAAACTTTGCTTAAATTAAAAAAAAGAAAACATTAATTATTTTAAAAACTTAGACAAACATAAAGAATTACCTATGAATATACAAGAAGATGTAGCTTATTATTGTTATTTGTAATTAGTTAAAAAATGCCTCAAGAGGTGGTATATGAAAAAACAAAACAAGTGTAAACGAAAAAAGGTAAAGATTGAGGATTTAGGTGAATGTATAAAATTAAAGTAAGGGATGTTTATTTATGAACTTTATAGACAAACAGGCAAACTAATTGTAATACTAGTAATTAAATTTCACTATCACTAATGGGATCAAAAAACTGTTCATCATCATCCTCACAAGCGGTAATGATCACTGGTTCTACTTGGACATCGAGTACTTGTTCCCTCTCCTACCAGGTTCCAATTATTTTTTCCGTATGTTTTATTGATTTTTGCCAATACTCTTCTGTAACGCCGTCTAGTGCCTCTTTCCAAACAGCTTTAACCTTATCAGATTTAAGCCCATCACCCACATGCTTCTCATAAGAAGCTTTTGATCCTGATCTTAGCAATGGTACGGCGGCAATCGTAAAACTTTATGGCCGTATTAAAGCTCTATCTACGCAACTGCATAAAAATTTGGCGTTTTTAGTAATTTAGCCATTTAAAGAAGTTGAGGTTTAAACACATATAGCAGGAGATTCTAATTTTCTTTTATCAACCAATTATAAATTTCATATTTTTTCCAAATTGCAATTGGTTTTTATTTAAAACACTTAAATGATATAAAGCATTGTCTAATATTATTAAAGAAAATTGGGTATATTTACTGTTTCTTTAACCATTTTACACGCATTTCACAATTCATATTGTTATGATAGTCTATACTTTTAGATTTAGAAGAAAAAATTAAACTTGCACACAAAACAAATCCCGTTGAAGGCCTGGCAAGTAAAACAATAAATGGTTTTCCCTGGCCACATTTTTTCTTTTAACGCTTTTACAGATTCATCTTGCCTGGTTTTTGATCCACTCCCATTTGAAAATATTTAAGTTTCATCTAAAAATACGATTTTTCCTAATGTTGTGTATATTCATTTAAAAACTGAACACGTTGGCATACAATATTTGCTAGTTCACAGATATATTGTCTATTAAAGTATTTTTTATAGTAAAAAGCATTAATTTTGATAAAGCGCCAATTTCTAAAATACAGTGTTCATTAAATCATGCTTTAAAACAGCAGTTGTTACATATTTGCTTTAAATCAGTGTATAAGCTACTTCTTGTATATTGACAGGTGATCCTTTATTTTTTTTTCGTTCTCGAAATAATAAGATTAAATACCATCCATCCACAGAAAGGCTTTTTCTTTTCCATAATTTGACAAGGAAATGTCATCAATCAGTAAAATTAATTATATAATATACAATAAGTGTAATATAATCACTGGTATCTATTATTGTTTTTTTTTTGTACTCTAACACTATCATCTATCTGTTTTATTCATCTTATGTGTTATATTTAAAAGGTATTGTTAAACAAGATAAAATAAAAAGTTACTACAAAAGTTTCTCGTTGATTACTTGATACACACGCACGATAAGATCGATTTCAACTAGATGTACTATGCCTCGAATTTATGTTAAAATGTCAAACAGACGACTTCGTAACCTTTCGAGGTCACTCTAAGGGGAAAGAGTAAAGAGGGGTTTTGGTGGGTAGGTTTTTGGCTAGAGCCACAGAGTCCTAAACTATCCCACGTGAAATAGTCGCTGGGTGAGCATGAGCGGTCTCCTCGAGAAAAAATGTCCCGAATAAAGTTCGTTGAAAAGCAATTCAGCAAATGCAACAACTAAGTCGAGTACAATAATCCCTCAGCAATGATTAAATATTTTAATTTTTTTAAAGCTTAAGCAAACAACTGATCTAATTATATTTGTCGTATCTAAAGATATAATAGTAACCCGCGTTCAAGTGTCTTAGTTTTTATTTAGGTACTACAACTGGATTTTAAAAAATGATGGAACTTTTATTTGCTTACTTGGATAAACGGGCTAGCTGCGATGAACCACCATAAAATAACGTTCAATATATTAACAGCCGTTGATAGTGAACGCCCATCGCCTGTAACTTCGTTGGTTTCGTTGTTTGCTGCTAATAGCCATAATGTACCCGAGATAGCATATGTCCAGTTTATAAGGGTAAAAATACATACTGGTGGAGCTATTTCATTATTGAGATAACTAAGTAGTTTCTTAAATTCTTCTAAATCCTAAAATCAAATTGGTTTTTTATTTGACTAATTATTAAAAATATGGTGATGATTTTCAAACTCCAGCAGCAACTGTCTTTTGACTCATAAGTTACAAGCATGAGTTTCCCAAATCAATTTTTTAATTTTACATGCAATGATGGACCTGAAAAATTACATACCCTAATCCAATCCAGTGGCCTAACAGATTGTTGTAATAACTTCTCTTTTAAAAATTGAACGTAAGATTTAAGAAGTTGCACCTGAAGACAGTAATTGGAAATAACGCTTGCTTGAACTATATCATGCCATATTATGCAAATGATCAATAAAATCTTCAAAGTTAAATGAATTCCATACGGGCTAAAAGTTTAAAAATAATTACATTTCTAATAGAAGAAATGGCATCGATAAATATAAATCAGAACTTTTATGATGCTTTAATAATGGTAAAAAATACAAACTTCTCTATTCAAACTAGCAAATAGGCTTGGTTTAATAAGTTTTCTTCCTTGGTTTTCTCGAATAAAATAATACAAAAGTTTTTTTGGTATTTAGTTAAATATTCTAAAAATTTAACATAGTCAAATATGTTACAAGTTTTCAAACAATCCCGACCAAATAGCTTAAAGACATTAAAAGTATATGTAAAGCCATTTTTCAATAGAACAACTGACAGGATGACTTTTTACAATCTTAGTCTAGGAGGAATCGACGCATGAGTACCGAAAACTATTCCACCTCATTTTTTTTATACAATCGTCTTTAAATTGCCCTACTGATGATATAAATGCATGTTGCCATGGCGCCACCTGGTGCCATATTGTTTAAACAATTGCAAGAAATTGTTATTTTTTAACCGAGCAATTTTTGTATATTCTTTATTAAAATACAAATAAAAAAGGTCGTAAGACTTTTTACGATAAAGTTAATATTTTTGGGGAGATAAATTTTTAGAAGTTCAAAAAATCTCAAATTTGGGTACTTTTGACCCATGAAAAATATATATTAAAAAAAATATATATAAATAATATATTTTTTTATTCTTTATACAATAGTTAATAATATCCCTAATTAAGATTTGATTGTTTATTACGCTTACAAGTAAAATAAAACTTCAATAACTTTTTTAAAATTGATTTCGGGAAAAAAACTTATAAAAACAAATTTTAAATAATTAAATTATTAATAACATTGCCCTCTTTAACAATTTTGATAAAGTTACTAGTTTTTAAGATAAATGATAAATAATGATTCAGGACACAGAGAGGCCGATGCAGCAGCGTATGAGTCAGAGAGACGGCGTTTAGTATCGTAAGAGACGCATACTTGTGAGCGCGCTTAATAAACAATCAAAAAACCTGTATAAACAATTTAAAAAAAAATGTCAATTAAGGATATTATTAACTATTGTATAAAGAATAATTTTTTTTGTTTTATTTTTTTTTTCTTAATATTATATAGTTTTCATTGGTTAAAAGTACTTCAATTTGAGATATTTCGAAGCTTTAACAATTCATATCTACAAAAATATTAAATTTATCGTAAAAAGTCATAGAACCTTCTTTATTTGTATTTTAATAAAGAATATGAAAAAAATTGTCCGGTTAAAAAATAACAATTCCTTGCACTTGTTTAAACAATTTCGGTTTAAACAATAGGGCACCAGGTGGCGCCATGGCATTTATATGTTTATTATATAGTAGGGCAATTTGAAGAGGATCGTAAAAAAAAATTGAGGTGGAATGGTTTTCGGTACTCATGCGCCGATTCCTTATGAAACCATCTCTGCAAAAATTCAAAAGTAAAGGTGCCATTGCCAAACCGTAAAGGGCTAGATAAGAACAACCAGAAACAATGTAAATATAGCACACCTAAAAGAGCTTTAAAAAATGTTACATTTGATATATGAATCTTTATTAGTTTCAAAAATGTTAATATACAAATTTAAAAAATAATTTTAAATTTCAATAGCAATAGACTTGCAAAAACAAGAACAAATCATTATGACATTTTCTTTACTTTATGTTTTTCCTGATTTATTTAAATTACGCAAAGAGTTTTCTTGTTTCATGGTGTATAAAATAAAACAAAAAAAGGAGTACAGTATTTTTAAATAACAAAAATATTCCCGCAAATTAAACGTGCCTATCAACAAAGGCATCCAATTAATATACCGACAGTAACATCTAGACATAACAAAAGAACTGGATATCTTTTTGTTACACAAGGTCTGTTTGTTATTCAGTAACAGTTTATACTATTTTACAGTTTTTGTATACTATTTCTGAATAACAAACAGGGATATAGATAATCCTAATAAATCATTCTCAACCTTCAAGCATATACCCATAAAGGCAGCCTTGCCGCTTGGCAATGCGTACAACCGACCAATCAGCACGTTGAAGAGGGAGAAAAAGTTTTAACACCTATTTTTCTTCCTCTCTTTCACACTTGCTTCCACAGCAAGCGGCAAGGCTGCCCCTTTAGGTAGAGATCGAACGCTGTTAGAACAACACCGATACGTCACGGTTTTATACGGGTTTGCCAACCGTGACGTATCGGTGTTGTTCTTACAGCGTTCGATCTCTATATGCTCGAAGAATTAAGACTATCATCTTAAGAACTGCGAGAACGTTTCGATCAAAGGAGGGGCAATTCTCATGAATGTGTTCGTAAGGTTTTAAAAAATATATGTTTTATCCTTTAATTTTGCAACGTTATGCCTTGTCAATTAAATAATAATCAGATATTTTTTAAAAACATTTTATGAACTGACGAATCTGGTTTTTGGACAAATGGATTATCTAAACGACAAAATTTTAGACACTGAGGGCAATCCGCAGAATGTTAGAGAGTGCAGAAACAGCGTTTCCTCCCCCTACGCAACACAAGTTAAACATTATTCAACATTCATTTTATGAATGAATGAATCGAAAATTACGGAATAATTTCATGGCCGCCAAATAGGCTCGATCTGACCCCACTGAATATTTTTTTGTGAAATAAATTACAATATGTATAATTTAGATAGTGCTAAACATATAAAGTATTTTATTAGACAAGAAGTAAATAGGTTAAACAAAAGGGACAAACATAGAAAACGCAGTATGTCATCACTTTTTAACTATTTATGACAAATGGGATCCAGAATGGAGGCGACCTTCACCCGTCTGCCAACCGGATGAAAACTACTTTTTATCAAACATAATATGTAATATTTTACTTTTATAAGTATCGCCAACGGGTTGCCTAAAAAATTATGGTCAAGACTATGATTATTTAAAAAAAAATTAGTGGTACTCCCTGTATGATACAAAAATTTTAATATTTTTTTATTTTAAGTTTAAAGAACTTTCAAAGGCTTTATTTATAAAATTAACAAAAGTAGTACATTATAATTAGTATTGTTATGTAGAATAAAAAATAAGAATTGACATACAGGAGGTATTATTATTTTTTAAATTATTCATAGCCTTGACCATCATTTTTAGGCAATCAATTCGCGATACTTTTGTTAAAATATTTGATAAAAAATAGTTTTCATTGGTAGACAGGTGGGTGAAGATCGTCTCTAATTCAGATCTTAGACTATATCAATAATCAGGATGGAATTGGTTACAGTGAACATGTACTCCTCTTTTCCCATTTTAAATTATAAAGCGACAAACAAACTAGCAAAACAACTTAATTATTATATTCTAAAACCACAAAACACGAAATAAAAATCCAACATGTTACAAAATATTGCTTACGGAGTTTTTACGGGTAATAAATTGACGACATCCACAAGGTTTTAGTTTCGTTCGTATATTTTTACCTTTACCGAGGAAGGTGATATTTTTTATGTAGAATGAGCTTGTATGGAACTAAAAACCTAATGTTTATCGGACCCTCCATATACAGGGGATGACCTTAAAAAATAGAAAATATTTCATGAATTATTGCTTGCTTTTTTTGTCACTGCTACCTAGCAACTACCAGCTCAGTCGGCAGAGACTCCGATAATGTTTGGGTCTAGACTGTATCGGGGCCTTTGACTTTTATGAAAATAAACTTTAAAATCTTGGCGTTTCAATAAAACTTTTCCCGGTCGGTTGCTTCTCGCGATTTGCACACGAGCAATGGAGAACTATTCTGTTAAAAAGATATCACTTCCTGCAGCCAAATGCCTGGCCATATTGCCTGCAGACTGCCCTTGCACGTGTCAATATGCAAAGTCTTCAAAAAATAATTTTCCACTTCCCGCATCAAATACATAATACTTCCGTCAGTCGTGGGTATGTCTGTCTTCCTTAGGGCTCATTAAATCGGCCATTACGCTCTCCGCATACCATTCCCTCGGGAATGATATGTAGTATTCTGTGAACACATGTTGTCACAACTTAGGACGTACAAAAACTGGACTTAAAACTTTTAAACAGCTCTACAGTTTGGCTTTGGTATCTTATTGCCTTATTACGGGTCTTTATTTGATAGGTGCCTCAGGCACTAACAAAAGTAATTCTAATACATTTAAGCACAGGGAGTGGAGTTTACATAAGAGTTTTGCTTATTTGAGAAGCTGTGATAGTGAAATTTATAAACTAGTATTTAGGCGCTAATTAGTTAATGACAAGAGAAGTTTTGGGCAAATGCCACTAGCGACTTTTTTAAGTAAAAATACTTAGAAATATAATAAAACGTGTCTCAGCTGTCTCCTCCATTTTTTGTTCAAAGGTGAGAACTATATTCCCCACACTAAAAAGAACCCCATAACTTCAAATCACAAACCGTGGTTTTCTAAATCCTGTGACAAAGTCAGACTTTTAAAAATTCAAGCCCACAAAAAGTTTCTTCAAAACCCCAGTCCCAAAAATCGACAGGCTAGCATCGAAGCGAGAAATAATTTTTAAAGTCAAACTTAATACTAAAAAATCGTCTGGGCTGGATGCACGTATGCAACCTGTCCCCAAAAAAGGATCCAAAAGTCTCCCTTCTAACTATAGACCTATATCTCTTCTTTCAGTTGTTTGCAAAGTAATGAAAAAATTAATTAATTCCCAAATCTTAAAGTATCTGGAAAAACATAAGATCTTACATGATAGACAATATGGATTCCGTCACAGTAGATCCACAGCTGATCTTCTTTCCTTTGTCTCACACAAATGAAACAAGTCCATTGAGTTTCTTGGTGAATCCCAGATCGTTGCTCTTGACATATCCAAAGCTTTCGACCAGGTCTGGCATGATGGGCTTCTTAACAAACTTCTTTCTTACGGTCTTCCACCTAAGCTTTGCTCTTGGCTTTCCAGTTTCCTTTTTAATCGACGTATATCAGTTAGTGTAGATGGTCATTCCTCCAGCTTCAACCAGAATAATGCTGGGGTGCCCCAGGGCTCAGTGCTGGCACCCACGCTGTTTCTTCTACACATTAACGATCTTCTCTCTTCCACAATCAATCCTATTTATAGTTTTGCTGACGATAGTACCCTCCACTCTAGTATTCAATTTCTTAAGCCACCGTGTAATTCTGATTTCGAAAACAAGCGCAGGTCAATGCAGATATCTCTTTCACAAGACCTCAAACTTATCTTGGATTGGGGCGCCAAAAATCTTGTTCGGTTTAATGCCTCGAAAACACAGTCATGTTCGCTGTCGCGAAAAAAGTCTGCAAATGCTCATTCCTTAAATATGAGCGGCCAAGTTCTGCAGAACAAAGAGTCGCTTAATCTTGTCGGCGTTACTTTTGAAAATAACCTCAACTGGAACAAACACATTTTATCCATAGCTTCGACAGCTTCAAAAAAGATTGGATTCCTCTTCCGAGCCAGAAAATATTTCTCTTCTTCCAATCTGTACACTCTGTATGTATCCCAAATCAGACCCTCTTTAGAATATTGTTCTAATGTCTTGGGAATGGCGTCCCCTACATCACTTAGCATTTTGGACTCCATTCAAAGAAGAGCCGTTCGTCTTATTAATGATCCAACGCTCACAGAAAGGCTTCCTCTTCCCACCGTCCCACCATCGAGCTGTAGGGGATCTGTCTCTCTTCTATAGGTATTTTCACGGCTTCTGCTCAGAGGAATTGGCCAGTATAATTCCTTCTCTGGCAGCTCCCAACAGAGCAACACGTAGTGCAACTTTTATGCACCCTTTTACAGTTCAGTTAGAGAGGCCCCGAACTTCCCCCTTTCTTTGTTCCTTCATTCCTAGAGTGTCAAGACTATGGAACCTGCTGCCCGCAGAAGTTTTTTCTTCTCCTGCCAATCTCCAAAAATTTAAGTCCCGTGTGAACAAACTCCCTCTCACCACACTGAAGACACCCACGGTACGTTAGTACTTAGGCATCAGCCATCGTGGACTGTCCCAAGATAAAAAAAGTGTTACTGTCTATTTATAAACTTCACGTTTCGTGGGCGTTGCAGTGTTAACTACCGCCCAAGGTTGAACGACTGAAGTATATGATAACTACGGCGACGGCGTTTTTAAATGGTTATTTTAAATGCCATAAGTTTAACTTGCAAACGGAAACTGCCGCAGTAATAAAACGTTTATATTTGACCCCTAAAATTGTTTTAGTGCCTCCTACTCCATGACATTGTCTTAATGTGTTTGCTTCAGATCACCCCATCTGCGCTTCCCTAAGTAACGTATAGGCCTCAACATACCTTGCCACAATACATTCCTCAATCTGAGTATTATATATAAAAAGTATAGTTAATCTGACGTAAAATACATTTTCATTTTTTTTACAAAGCATACAAAACAGAAATAAAAAACAGTATGAAAATAATTGCAAGGTATGCACGTTGCGCGTTTGTAGTCACGAAACTTGCATAAGGATCTAACCGTATTATTTAAGTTTCCTATGCATGTTTAGGATATCGCTATGTTACTATCTCAATACTAGATATCAGAACATTTACCTGTTTTCTAACAACTGAAATGTAACATCTCCTTCTGCCATTAAATAATTAACAAGTGTTATGGAAGTAATCATCCAAAGAAAACTGCCTATTACAAAAAACCACAAGGTCTTTACTATCTGTCTTTGATTTAACTGCATATTTGGGACATGACTGGATGTTAGAAAAACCTATTAAGACAAAATATCTAAAATGCATAAAGTAAGTAAACAATCTTAAGGTATAATTTAACATCAAAAGAAATTTTTGTGAATAATCTATGGCACATGTATCGTCACCCCGGAAAAAAAGTGACATAACTTAAAAAACTTACTTTGAGAAAATGGCCAACCAAAAAATCTGAGATTTTCAAGGTCTTACTATGTAAACAGTAATTTAATATTTTTTTACATCATATAAGGCAAGTTATTTTGACTTTAAGCTAAAATTGATAAATTTTATGTATTTTTTTGGCCTGTCACTTTCCCTAATAATAAGTAAACTCTTTCCAGCTTCTAATCTCAAATAGGGTGACTTTAAGAGTAATGTCGTTTTCCTTCTTACATAAATCAGTAGGGTAATTGAAACATTACAGTCACAATGTCAAAAAAGTCACTTTTTTATGAAAATCCTTATATAAATACCGTCGAATTTTGTCTTTAGTAGTCAACTTTTGTAAAAATGTGACTTCTTTCGTGTGGCGGCGACAATAGAATTGCAGTAGGGATAAAAAAAAATAGCGCGTTAGCGGCGGATTTACGGAATTATGGTTATGTAACTTTTTCAGAGTGTTATAAAATATGGCAGTTAATACCCTGAAAAAGTTACATAACTTAAATACCTCATATTCGCTACTATCAAATACTACTAGTAACACAAACACTAATGAGACATAAATGAAATTTCTGTGTTTTATGCAAAAAATCAGATACAATATGACATATCCGATTGTTTGCATATAACACAAAAATGTCATTATTGGAATGTCAATTTTCTTTTGAAGTGACTATTCCGGCTTGTTTGGCTTTCATGAATGTATTAAAAATACCTTTAGTTTTTATTAAATTGAATTTTGAAAAGAGCCCAACCACCTAAAACAACTGTAATGTCTACTAACACATATTACTGCAAAGAACGAGTTTTATTTATTTATAACTACAAAAAAGTCTTTGGTGGCTCCCCCAACCTTCCCCTCCTCATAAAACACCCCAACAGCTAAGATTTTTTTGTAAAAATGCAATCTTCTCCATGCCCTCTTTTACCTTAATCAATGGGAAGACGTAATCCTCTGTACCTGTCATGAAACACAAAAAGACCGGACACTGAGCACAACCAACAAGGTGTAATAATTACGTAGAGCACTTTAAAGGGCGATTATTTAATAGTGGGTTACCTCAAGGTTAACCCCACATCAAGAGTTAATACAGTAAAAATTTAACAGGGCCTTAGAGCCAGATAACCTAGACACTTAGGAAAAGCGTCTACAACAAGTTCTTGCAAATTTTGAATAGTATAAAAAAGCAATTTTCTTGTTCTGATCGGGAGAGCCTACCAGTTAAAATAAAGAAAAAGACAAATAAAATGCACAAAAAACTTTCTAATTAAAGTTAATAATTTTTTAGGTGATACTATCTTAATGAAATTAGAAAGCTGATTTTTGGAAAATAATAATGAAATCGTTCAAGGTGCTCTAGTCGGCGAAAAGGTGGAAATTGACAAGTGCTACAAATTATAAGAACGGGGTATTAAGCTTGCTAGCGCAGAAGAACTATTATTCGTTTAAAACTACTTAAACCGACTTGAGACTGACAATGACATTAAGAAAAACAATATTTTCCAAAAAATATGTATAATCAAAATTTCTAGCTACATGTCGAACTTTTGCATACAGTTCTGCGATAAATAAATGAAATTTGGGGCTTTTCATAAAAAGTTAATCTTTTGTTGTTGTAACATGTTCAAAGGAAAACGACATAAATCTAAAAGTGACCCTAATTGTATTAATGTATTTTTTAGAAAAAATGTCATAAGACATACAAGTTTGTATTTTTTTAGCTTAAAATTAAAATAGTTTAAAACTTATAATACGCTACCAGTAGGGTCAACCATTCCTTATTTTCCGTTAATTTTTTTTTATCGAATGTTTAATCTCACCAAAGACACTTATGGGCCAAGTTTCTATACAAAAATTTCGACCTCTTAAAGTACTAAGATCTAAAATTGGACCAAGTTCTGTCTACAATTTTGTTCTACTCTTTTTTGACTAAGCAAGTGTTTTACTGATCTGTTTGTATTAATAAATGTTCTTTTTTCATTAATACCGATATTTTTTTCATTAATACAGACAGGTCTGTAAAAAACTTATAAAGTCAAAAAAGAGTCCGGAACAAAATTGTCGACAAAACTTGGTATAATTTTAGATCTCAGTTCTTTAAGAGACCAAGATTTTTGGATAAGAATATATTATTATACATTAGTGTTTTTAATGGGATTATATAATTTAACATGTGTTTTGGGTGAGATCTTTCTTTTTTTCTGAGTTCAATAAAAGGTAGGTAGGTTTAAAGTGAGTGGGTATAACACCCTTCCACCGCGACCGATCGGTCTATTGTGGCTCAATAAAAGGGAAAGCTCAGACCTTTTCTCTTAGTATACCTCTGTGGGTAGAACGGAACCTTTAGATTGAATATAAAGTACAAAAATTGCTCATTGCACCTGGTTTTGGGTCTGATAGATAAAATGTAGCAATTTTTTTTCCGAGTAAAAATGTGCAGTTTTAGAATATTTTCTTTACTTGTGTCCCAAAACCTACTTCCATACTAAATTAAAAAAAAAAAATCCTCGGGAAGTGCCCCATAATTTTGATGCGTCAATAAGTCCGTCAGTTGGCGTTTTTTAAAATCTAATATGCCAGAAACTCCCTTATATTAATTTTCTAACTCTCTCCCCCTATCATAACGACGTTATGATAGGGGGAAAACACATTGAAACGTTTCGTAATATATGCACTGCGTGAGTCAGAACGGTACTTGATCTGGCGCACTACCGAGCGCCTAGATTATCTTTTAGGTAGCAACATCTAAAAATTCTCATTTTTTTTTGTTGGCTATTTTCTCAAAACTAAAGGCGCGTCCCCAATTGCAATAAAAGCTCGCACCAAACGTTGTTGCGAACATCGCTGCGAACGGCGCCGCGAACAAAAGAATATTTTCTGAAAAAGAATAATCAGGGTGGAGGGTACAGCGTCGCGAACATTATAGCGCGTTAATTATTATAAGTGACTTTTGATGAGCTGACAAAGAAAATTGCATGTGCAATGCAAAATATATTTACAAATAAACCGTGTTTTGCACGTGACAAACAAATTAAAATATGCTTCTCTAAACAAAAAGACAAAACGAAGTGCCAAAACACCAAGCGTCCGTCCACATATGCAACAAAGCAGCGAACGAGATCCCGCAACATTTTTCCTTTCATGTGACGGTAAAAAACCTACAACTGATGTTGCTATGTTTGCGACGTTGTTCGCGGCTTTGTTAAGTGGTGGGATTTCATTTCTTATGCACACATAAACGCGATGTTCGCAACAGCGTTTGATGCGAGCTTTTGTTGCAAGTGGGAACGCGCCTTATGATTTTTTGGAGGAAATGAAAAAACTTTATATTTCATGTAAAATTCTTTAATTAAAGCAAAATCCTAGCAGAGCGCTTTCGGTAAAACTAATATCAGTGCTATTCGTCGTCAAGCCAGAGTCGTAGCAATTTGAGCATACATAATATGTAGCAGGGCATTAACAAACTAACATATAATTAAATAAAATTAAAAGTAAAACAAATGTAAATATTGTCACATTTTCACCTTTTAAAGGGTGAATTTTAAAAAATTAACCACACTAGTATACCATTTTGTGGAAAGACGACCACAAAATGGTATACTAGTGTGATTAATTTTTTAAAATTCACCCTTTAAAAGGTGAAAATGTGATATTATTTACAGTTTTTTTACTTTTAATTTTATTTTTTAATAATGTGATAGTTTGTTAATGTCCTGTTACATATTATGTATGCTTAAATTGCTACGACTCCGGCTTGACGACGAATAGCACTGATGATGGATTTACCGAAAGCGCTCTGCTAGGATTTTGCTTAAGGTACTATTAGAATTTTGAAAAAATCAATTTTTATTTTTTTACGGATTTCGATTCCTTAGACCTCCGAAAATAACTTCCTAAAATTTTATACGAAAATTTGAAACCGAAAACGAGATACATCAACTTTAATAAGTGCGCGCTTTCGGCACGCCGTAGATGTTCTACGCAGCTGTCGCTCGCTCGGCTAACTTTAAACGCGTTTTTTTTAAATCATTTTTTTTCAACTGGCGGACAGTTAATCTACGAATCTACTTCCTCGATTTAAATAAATCTTGATGCTGTTTGTTTAAGCTTCCTCTACAATAATCAACCATAATTTAATAAAAAAATTAAAAAAACATAACATCAAAAAAATATCGGAAAAATGATCGATTTTTAAACTTTTTTTTGAACGTCCGCCTTTTTTTATTATTTTTTTATTTTTCAAATTTTTTGGTCGATTCTTGTGTAAGACGGCTTTCTTTTTAAAACTCATTTTGATTTTTTTTTGTTTCAAACTTGCCGTTCCGGAGATTAACTGTCCGCCATGGAGAGTGCTTCTTTGAGGGTTTAATTTTGGAACCCTCTATAAGGTGCGCATAGTTTGGAAAATTTTAAAAAATATATTTTTTGTATTCTACAAGAGTTGTTCATTACTATAGAAAAAGTTTTATTACCTTATCTGATAAATAAAGTGTAGAAAAAAAAATTGAAAATGTGTATTTTTTTCAGCTTCTAATAGGTAATAGTACCTAAATTAAAGAATTTTACACGAAATACAAAGTTTTTTTCTTTCCTATATTTTTACGTGCACACAGCCACAATCAAGTTTTTAGATTTTTTTAGTTATGTCTTTTTTTTTCGCGATGGCCTTATATTTTAATTTGATAGGACTTTAGTTTAATAAAAACATGATCACAACTAATAATTTAAACTACATGATACTGGCGGTATACTACCGTATATACATAATTCTTACCCTTTCAATTAAAACTGGTAACTGATCATTGTCTTTTTTTCTAAAAATTACCAAAGCAAACAGGTAGCCTGCGAAATGCAGCAGACTTGGAATTATAAATATAGATGCCACCGACCCACTACAAGTTTCTTCATACATGGCAGTAAGCTCAGTTCTATTAAAAGTTCGGGCCTTAGGCATTCTACCAAACCCTCTATCTCTACGAAAACAAGCTATATATTGTAGAAAGTAGCCAATTAACAAAAAGCAAATAACCTAAAAAATAAGAAAAAAAATCTCGGGTTAAACATGTTTATGTTTATTACATTAAAAATAAAGGACAGGGTTTTTCGATGATCATGTACAAATCGCGATTTTTTTGTTATGCGGCAACAGGCAACGAAAGCTTGAGAACTAAGAACTAACATATCGTGGTTGGCTTAATAGTCCGGGAGGCCACCGCAAAAAATCAAGCCTATAAGAGAACCGCATGAAACTTTTTTTTTTATATAACTATGAACTATAGTCAATTCAAAGCCGCACTGCTGCCTCAGCTCAGAAAAAATCGGTTTTTTTAATATAACTCGAAAACTACTGATTTTAGGAAAAAATGGTATATAGCCAAAATTAATGGTCTAATAAAACTACGTCAGTTTTTTTTTAATATTTTTTTAGCCCTTTTAGTTCTTCAGATATTAATGATTTAAATTTAAAATAAAAACTCATATATCTTAAAAACTTCTTCTTCTTCTTTCCTGGGAGCCGTCTTGATTAACTACCGGAGGCAGCGCAGCCTCATGGGTTTTTTGTGCCTAATCTCCCATTGTCTTTTATATCAATCCTCCCATTAGTCTAGTTCCTTACAAGTCTGTATAACCCCGAGACTGGTTGGTTGATATATTCCTGTGGCTCATTTTCGTTTGCCCAAATAATGCCTGTCTTTTGTGATTCAATGCTTTACATTAGCACAGGATATGGTAGGCTGTTTCTTCCCCCTTGTCGCACATTCTGCAACTTGGGTCCCCATTGTATGAGCCTATCTTATGTAGGTTTCCTCTTAGGTTATCATGCCCTGTTATGCGAAGTATTTTCCTACTTTGTCTGAGTAGTTCTTCCTTCGTTCTTTTCGATGGGCCTCTTATGAAGCTTATTCCATGTCTTATTCTACTGAGGTTTCCCCAGTATTCTTTGTGTTTGTTTCGGATCCATTCCCTGGTTTGTCCATGTGCTGTGGTTTTGGTCACTCCAAGGGCAGGTTCTGGCCCAAAGTATGGTGTGGATGATCCCTGTCTATATTTTTTTATAATTTTAAAAATTATTTTTTAATTATTTTATTATTATTATTATTTATATATATTTTTTTTATTATAATTTTTATATAAATTTATATATATATTATATATATATATATATATATATAATATATTATATATATATATATATATATATATATATATATATATACAGTAAACGCAGAGGACTGCGAACATAGGACGATCCTGACGATTTTGGATGTACCTAAAACGCCGCACGCATTGCTTATCGATCAATAATTTTCCAGCGAACAATTCAATACGTTTATTTCTGAAATAGTTCTTTAGTATCGAACGCTCGACAGGAATAGTTGTACTGTGTCGATTATTTGCGACCAAAAAGTTTTTTTAATAATAGTTTTATTAATAATGGATGTTTACAGAGACAAAATTCAAATTATTGAATGGAATCACCGTGGAAATCCTGTTAGGGGGAATTGGAGAATTATTTAATAATTTATTTCTAACCAGGCCGACCCCGATTTTCACTATTTACCGAGTCATTAAAAAACTTTCTGACATTTGGTTGTTTAACTCCAAGAAAACATAAACATGATAGTGCCTCAGAAAAAAACAACAAAAGGGAAATGAAAGAAATTATGGTAGTGGCAAAGTGTTATTAAAAAATCCTACAGTTTCCATTAATACAATTGCAGGTTTTTTGAGCAGAAGATCAGTGAAAAGAGTGACGAAAAAATTGATACCGAATCCTACAAAGTCAGAAAAACCAATAAAATTTTCCCTGATGATCATTTTAGACGAAGGCAATTTTTGAAATGTAATGGAAATGAAAAATAACAATGAAAATTTTATAAGAAACATTGTTTTTACTGATGAATCGACATTTTCACTTCATGGTCTCACCCAACGATTTTTTCTCTGTGGTCACGTAAAATCATAAATTTATGGTTTCCAGGAGAATAGGGCTAATAATCTACAAAATTGCAATTACAAATTGGGAATTGGGAATTTAGTATTATTACCCTTAACATTCTAGCAAATGTCAGAAGGCGTTTTTATGACATTCTTGGTTATTGTTTGGCTCAAGAAGGTGGTTTTTTGACCATCTTTGATAACTTGAAAAGAGTTTTTCTTTTTTTATTCTATGAATGCACATTAAATTATTTTCTTAAAAATATTTCCTACGTTCCATTATTTATTTGAAAAAATTATTTTATTTTATTAGGAAAAACTGTTTGGTTTTTAAGCAGCAAACGTTGCGGTCTCGTAACAATAATTTTAAATTTATGACTGATAAGAAATCAGATGGGAGTCGGTTGACGCTAGCTAGCTCCTGCTACTTGCCTATAAACACTGCATCCTCTTACTAAAAATAAAAACGTAGTAAACAACTAAACTGGTCAGATAATTCTTGAATTTATTACCGCACTTCCACCAGTCTAACCAAAAATGCGCCACGTGAGAAAACGAGACGGAAGTTGAGATGCAAGCCACAAAACTATTATTGGTATAGAATTGGGTACATCCAAAATTGTCCAGGAGCCTCCTATGTTCGCAGTACGGTGCGCTTTACTGTATATATATACATTGATGATATTTGGATGAAGCATTTTTGAGATATTTTAGGTTAAATTATTAATAAATTACAAAAAAGTTTCATATTAGTATCAAAAAAGCCACGGAAACAATAAAATTGTTATGTTGTGATGAAACATTCCTGCTAAAGTGAAGGAAGACTTGTCGGTGAATAGAATTGTATCTAAAAACTTTGGATCCTGCTGCATAAACCTAGCTATTTCCAATGCATACTTAAGTCGGTCCTGCATGTTTTGTTCAGGAAGATTCTGAACGGACATAAATTTATAAGGATAAAATTTGTAAAATTTTAAGGTTAAATAAATTTTATAATCTGTTTTATTAAGTTCAGATGCCGCATCCAAGATTTATATTTCAGATTTTCTAAAACTATTAAAAGTAGTTAGTACCAGTCCAATAGAAAAAGTGTAATAATTATCCTGAAACAACGAGGATATTCAAAACTTTGTTTTCATTTCGTGCTGCAGTCCTTTTTTTCATTTTAAAGCTTTTTCGTTCAAAAAACTTTCCTACTATGTATTTAATAGTATCTATAGATGGTACCCGTTGTCAAGGATATAATAAGTAATATTCCCTTTGCACTGTCGTCACATTATCATTGTTACCATAAAAAAGACGCATAATAGCGATTTTTTGTTCTTCTGAATAGTCCATCGACAAAAAAGCAATACAAACTACTTTTAATAGTTAAAATGATAAATTTCAACTTTTTACAATATCAATACGTCAAATTTATTAAAACAATTTTATTGTTTTCATAGCTTTCTTGATAATAATATGATTTTTTTTTCAATGTATTTATATTTTAAGATTAAATATCTCAGAAATGGTTCATGCAAATATCATTAATGTATATATATTTGAAATAAAAAAAAATATTTTATTGTAGCGCATAATATACAGGGTGTTCCATTTAAAAAAGTTGAAGTTGCCTATATTTTCCATTTTTTATTGCGATATTTTTTTACTGATAATTTCAAAAGATAATATGGAAAAAAACCTACAATTTTTATATAAAACATTTTTTTTCTGTCTTTAAAAATAAAGGTTTCAGAAGCCACGTAAAATTGTTAAAAGTTAACAACGGTTTAGAATGTTTAGCAAAATGTTAGATTTTAACAGGTTGCCTACTAAAATCATTGAATAACAATGACAATGACGTTTTGTTAAATATTCTAAACTGCTAAGTCCATTGCTAAATTTAACAACGCGATCATCACTCGGCCGTTAGAGTTTAAGCAGTTAACGGTCATTTGTGTTTTCTTCTAAAATAAAGCTGATAGCTATTTAGATTAAACAGAGCTTACCTGCAAATTGTAACCAACATTTAGTATTTCTACAATAATGTGTGATTCGTTACAATCTTCAAAAATCGGCCTCAACCCCATAACGCCTAAAAATCTCATATATGGTTTTAATAGTTTCTTTTTACATGTATTTAAAATTTCTGTAGTACTATGTGGATCCAAGGACTCTTCTAAAATGACTATATTACTGTCATCTCCCTAAAACCAAAAACAACAAGTTATTACAATTGTAAATTTTCCTTTTCTACTTTACTTTTCCTAAAATATTTCTTTTTGTTACTTTATATTATTGGTTTAATCTGATTGATTCATTTTAATTTGGAAATTCTACACAAAATGATAAAGGTAATTTATTCTAGTATAATTATTTTCATAAAGTCTGTTAAAAATAGTGATTCTGATTTATACATTGTGTTATGTGTTAAAGTAATATTATTTATTAGTTAACAAATAAATCACCTAAAACAACTTTTTTTACAAAAAGCTGCACAAATTATTGGGACTTTCTTAATATGTTGGACAGTACGATTATCTGTAATTATGTGCTTTAAGGATGTTGGCCAATCTTCTTTAATCCATGACTGTTGGTCAGATATAGAGTAAAGCTCAACATGGTAAAATTTCAGTACTAAATTAGCTGTTTCTACAGCCGCTGTCGTTCCATTTGTTGTTTTCGAGAGATTCTGTTAATTGCATTTTTTATTTCAAGGTAAAATTTTACATTATTTCAGTGTTTAGGAGCTAGAGTAGAATTTTCTTACGTCACTATTGACTAGTGCAATAGTCGTTTCAAAAGGCTGAAAAATAAAATAAACACGGGTCGCGACCAGGCGACATATTTAGTTGAGGTTATAATAAAGATAGAAAACCAAAATTAAACAGTAGATCATGTACAATGGTAAATTGGGGTTGCTATTTAGAGGTTGAAAATGTTTTTTTTTACAATTTCCGCAAAAGATATGATAAAAAATGAATATAAATATATAAATATTTATATTATATATTATATATATATATATATATATATATATATATATATATATATATATATATATATATATATATATATATATATATATATATATATATATATATATATATATATATATATATATATATATATATATAAAAGATAATAAAAAACTGTAAAATATTGTATGTCCCTTTTCAACATACCCTAAAATTTCTGAGAAAATATAACCATTGAAATGTTTATTTTTAAATGGTATATGTATATTGATTGTTCATTTCTCGTTAAACCGTTTAAAAATGCGAAAAACTAAAAAAAAATAATAAAAAAACTGTTACTTGTATAGACCAAAATGTTTCGACATAATGCCGAAAACGGAATTTTTGGTTTATTATTTTCATCTAACTTAACTTAATTATTAGGAAATTTTCTGAAAATTAACCTTTTTTGCATTGAAAAAAAACCTGTTTTTGCTGGGATCTACGAAGCAAGTAGTTTCCGAGATATTCATATTTGTGTAAAAAACACCGCCATCTTTAAGGAAAAACCTTACTAGTGCTTTTTAAGATATCGACATTTTGCATAGGCACATTTTGACCGTTGAAATGTCTATTTTCGAATGTTATATGTATGTGGATGGTTCATTTTTCGTTGAACCGCTTAAAAAACAGGAATAATTCGATACTTTTAAAAAAATTTCAACTTTTTTCTATTATTTATGTAAATAACCAATTAAGTTTCAAATATATCATTTATCTTGATATTACATTAACAAAGTAACATGAATTTAGTTTAAGTTACTTAAAGGGCACCCCGACCAGGTATTTATACCAGGTTTGGGGTCCCGTGGCGAACTAAAGCGAAGCGCGCCAAAAGTTCGCTGAGCTCACTTTGTATAGTCTAATTTCGTTCTGTATATGCTGCGTATTATACAACAATGTTGTGATTTAATTACTAAAATAAAATATAAAAAGTGCCCATTTACAAGATGTAGCTGCTTGTTCCAAAATAGTAAGATAAATATTTTATTTCTTTGAAGTTAACAAATGTAATATTGCCTGGTGACATTTAAAAATATTGTCAACGTATTATATGAGAGAGAAAGTCAGTTAAAAAGCCTCGTGTTTAAGTTCCTGCCAAAGCTATAAGAGGTTATATATAATAATGTATTATATGAATTATTTGATGATCAGTATACATCGGTATACCTTGCTGTCTGTTGTATTTGAATTTTTGTATAACACTGTAATGGTAAAGCCTTGATATATTTAATACTAAAAAAAACGCAAAAAAATAAAATTTTAGAGTCGTTGCACTTTTTTTTAATCTATTTATTTGCGGATGCCGAAAAAATGGATTAACATTGTTTAAATTTATGTAGGAATTGCCAGGATAATTGCTTAAATAGAGCTAAACCCATTATTGAAGATATACAAGTGATTCGATAGTGGTTACTGATGAAGAGCAAACGAAGAATCTCGATACTGATAATAGCGAGGAGCTCGAAGACGTTTATAATCTCAAGATTCTTGTGAACCTGACACGTGCAATGATGGCGAAGAAAAAGGAATAGAAAGGAAGAAAATGAAGAACCGTAGAAAATAAAAACTACTTGATATTTTAGATTTAATAAAAAATAAATAATAGGTAAATAAATTGTTTTTTAGTAATCAGTCTTGATTCTTATTTGTAATTTTAAGTACAGTGCGGCGCATTACTATAAAAAAATCTTAAGTGTGGGTATGTTGTTTTCGCAAACTTTCTTAAACTAAATTTATGTATGTTTCTTTAAAAGTGTTAGACAATGTTATGGTTTCAATAACACTAAAATCTTGGACTTACATTGTCTTTATTTGTTAATTAATACACACGTGTATCAATTAACAAATGAAGACAATGGAAGTTCAAGATTTTAGTGTTATTAAATTCATGTACCTTTGACTATGTAACATCAAGATTAATAATATCTTTAAAATTTAATGAATTATTTACATAACTAATAAAAAAAGTTGAAAATTATAAAAAATATCGAAAAATTCGTGCTCCGAAAAGCATCTTTTTTATTTTTTCGCATTTTTAAGCGGTTTAACGAGAAATAAACAATCATTATACATATATCGTTTGAAAATAGACAGACGGTTAAATTTTCTCAGAAATATTGGGGTTATGTTGAAAATGACACAAAAGTTTTACAGTTTTTTATTATCAACTTTTGTATTAAACATTTTTGGCTAGCATGTCACATTTCGCCGGAAATCGAAAAAAAAACCTTTTTAACCCCCAAATAGCAACCCCAATCACCATTTTACATGATCTACCGTTTATTTTGGTTTTCTATTTTTGTTATAACCCTAGCTAAACTTTTCGCCTGGTCCCGGCCGGTATATATTTTTTTATTTCGCAACAGGTAAGCGTACTAGTCATACAAGTGTCTAATATTCTTTCTTATTATTTAAACGTCTAGTTTAAACAAATTCTAAAATTTAAGAACATAGCTTGACAGTACACGATTTTTAAAAATATATTATTTATTTTATTGTAAGGCAAATTAATAGAAGATGTTTATTTGGGGTGCAAAAAGATATTCTAATTTTTAAATAACAAATAACACAAAAAATCTATAAAAGAAGGGAAACATGAATTTTATTAGTTTACAAAAAATTTAATTATATTTCAGACAGGCTAAAAGAAGCAACTGTAGTTTCTTTGCGTGAGAAAAATGGTACTTATACAATAACCGTTAATTTAAATAATACTATAATAAAACGACTTTTTAATACGAGTGGGCATTACTTAAGGGTTAGTTAATTTGTTATTAGATTTAAATGCCACCTTCAAATCTATGTAAAAATAAATAACAAAATAAAACTATCCAACTAGGTACATGGAAGAAAAAATTTTCACCCGCTTTAAATATTGATATCTTTTATTATGGGCGCTACAATTCATGATAATCTTTTTTGTTATAGAATGTCATGTTATTGCATAAACAAATGACAAGTTCGTTTTGTATACTCAATGTAAAAACCCATAACAAAACCCACACATATTGTACCTAATGTTTAAGGAAAAGCAAACAATAACTTACTATGTTTGAAGATGTCACCAAGTTTTGTTCTGAGCTTACATCCTCAACCTCTGGCATCTTTAAGTTCTTTCTTACTCCCAAAAAGTCTACACTTGACTTATTATTTTCTTCTATGGACATTGTTGAGCACTAAACGTTAACTTCTATTAAACTAATAACAAAATAAATTAAATAAATTAAAAAACAACCAAAAACTATGTACGTATTGTAATGTTTCATGTACATATACAATTTGCATACCTATCCATGTTTTTATAAGAAAAGGAATTTATCCGATTTATGTACACATAAATAATAACATATTTTTTTAGTAATAGTGATAACCTCTACAAAGTGTAAACAACTTAAATGAAATAAGTATTTTTATGACATATTATGTACATAGGTACATATCGACTTTAATTATTTGCAATTAATTTAAAATTGGCTTAATCTACAGGTTTTAATTTTTTGATAACTCCTTAATTTGTTAATAAAGTAGATTTAATTAATTTTAGTAATATAGGAAACGGAAAAAAATACAAGGTTTCTGATAAATAGTTTCTGGCTAGTTCAAAAGTAATTTTGGATAAACCAATTCGATCAATCAATCAATCAAATTCAATCAAAAGTTTATGAAGTACCATTAAATAATTTTTTAAAAATGTTAATACTATAGTCTACTATTTTTTCATATTTGCGATAGACAAGCAATATGAGAGATAAAAAAGAGAAACACACACCCAGAACTCAAAAAGCCAGTTAAGATTTTAGGAATGTGGGGCCCTAGCTCCACAAATTATCATAATTTACAAATGTCGCCCGGTACTTTCGTATTATACCGACCACAACCTTTTAGGAAAAGCAACATAAGATTTTGTTTGGTTTGAATACCAGATTATTGAAGGGCAGTCTTTAGCCAATAAATATGAGGTTTTGGGTAGTTTAGTCTTTAATGGTTTTTTATATTCAGTTTTTTAAATGGTTGTGGTCGGTATAATACAAAAGTACCGTCGCCCCTCACCTTTTCCAGATAAGTCCCTTATTTTACTTGGCTACCTAAAATACATACAAGATGATTACACTTCTTTGCCCAACAGAAAGTAGTATGAAGTCTCTAAGCATCGGAAAGGTTTATTTTAATTTAAAACATTTTAGAATCATTGGCAGATAGTTGAGATAGTACCGATTCACTTATAAACAAAGTCAAAAGACTTTTTATAGGTAAATAAAAATTAGTTTTGGTTAGTGAGAATAGCTGAATTGTTAGTTTTGATGTAGTTAGCTTTTTTACTACTATCGCAATTGATAAAACTATTTAGGGGTAATTAAAAACAGATTATATATAGATAAAATTTTAGTATTAACTTTTTGTATGGAGATTTCTTATTTTCACTTATGTAATAGTTTTTATCAACCAAAAATTAGTATGGCTTTCTTCTTAGGGCAGGGAGTAACATTTTTATAAAGTATTTTTGTTTAATGTTGTTATACATCTTTTGGATGGACCAAGTATCTGGTGACTTTATATTGACGATATTCTTACAGTATGGCAACATTGTTTTTATATAAATTAATGTAAATCATTTTTGTCTTTTTTACCAAGCTTTTATAAGCTTAACCTGTATGTATGTAACGAAATCTTTTACGTAATTTTGACCTATTTCAAGAAGTCTGATTAACTTGAAAATTTGTACCGACGTCAAGAGCCGATGACAATACAATTATTTCATAATTTCGTTCTTATGTCCTAACTAGGATCATTTAAATAAAAAGAAAAAAATACCAAGATTAGTTTGTAGGTTAAGTGTATACTATTCAAAGAAAGACGGTAAATATGATATTTCTTTATCGATATTAGATCTGTTTCTTCTTCAGAAATAGTTTACACTATTTTACGTAAGCGCTTTTATAAGGACTACGTAGATAGAAAAAATGTAAAATAGTATAAAATATTTGTGAATAATAAACAGACCTATAAATAAAAAAATATATATATTTACACTGAACTATATGTAAAGCAAATAAATATAATTATGGTACCTTGCTCAGTAACTGAAGACCTGAAAGTACCCAAAGCTGTAAATAAATCTGTACAGTTTTCATTTGTGGCGCAATTCTTAGGTCTTCGCGGATGCTTTCGAGCGAAAAAAGTTTATCACGATTCCGTCTCATTATAAAAAAGAAATGTTAATAAGAAAGCAGTTTTTCAAAAAAATCAATAAATTAATGAGATACTCTCAAAATATTGTGAAAAAAAATTTTAACCGCTTTTTTTAAGATTCTATAAAAATCAGAATGGACCCAAACTAATATGCAATGATAGGTACGGGTTTTCCCATTCCGATGAACTTTGAATGATTAAAAATTGCCCGAGTAATGAAACAATTCGTCCGTCCGCTTATAAGTGAATCCTTGAAGATAGCGGCATTCTTGAGGTAGAGCGGCAGCTGAAATGAGGGGACTTTTGGGTTCTATTATCTCGAAAACTATCGATTTTTTGAAAAAAATTATAAGAACCATTTTTGTAGAATACAAGGCAATCTTTATTTTTTGTCTAAACAAAAATTCCCCAATTCGCATATTTTGGCAGATATTGTCGGGAAACCCATTTTTCAGGCCTCGAGGGTCATGTTCAGTCCTTTCCCACCCGTTAATGTTGATAAACTTTTTTCACTGGAAAGCATCTCCGAAGACGTAAGAATTGCGCCACAAGGGAAAACTGTACAAATTTATTTACAGCTTTGTCCCTTCATTTACTGGAGGAATTAACAAAGATGTTGCTACAGCATTTTTAAAAAATGGTTTGAATTATTAAGTGAAACGTATTGCAATAAACCGCTTCTCAGTCTTATCTGGAATAATTTTTTATTTGATAATATACTCAAAAACGGGTGGTAAAAATAAAATAAATTATAGTTTACAAAAACTAAAAAAAACACGCTTTTATAACTAATTGATTTGGAATCAAAATAAAATAAAAATTAACTTATTAACAAAATGATTTAATTGAAAGTAAAAATGCGTGGGGTGCTTGATAATAAATGTTACAATCATTTTATTGGTAGCTATTTACAAAATTAGAGTTATTATAAAAATAAAGTAAACTACACCTCACTATTTTTTACTATAATTGAATTATTTTGTTAATAACTTTATTTTCATTTTATTCTTATTCCAAATTAATTAGTCATAATTTCTTATTGGACCTTCTATCAGTGTAACAAAAAATCTTAGTCCGGTTAAATCTGTAATTTACCGTTAAATGATTTTTGAAATACATGAATCGAGATGAAACCTTTTGCCTTTTTTTTAGAAACGGATTAACTACAAAGTGTGGAAAAGGGATATTGGATACTACGAAAGGAGGTGTTTTTTGCACCATTTTTCACACTCCACACCCCTAAAAATTACATTTCGCTAAAAAAAAGTTTTTTTTTGCATTTTTAATGGTACATATAGGTTTTTTGGGCCACTGAATTTAAATATAATATCAGAAATTACATTTGAGGGCCAAGAAGGGCTAAATTCACCCTTTTTTACCCCCTACACCCCTAAAATATACATTTTGCTAAAAATAAGTGTTTCCCCAGTTTTAATGGTATATATAGGTTTTCTTTGCCACTGAATTCAAATATGATATTGGAAATTACATTTGAGGGCTTAGAAGGGCTGAATACACACTTGTTTACACCCTACACCCCTAAAAAATACATTTCGCTAAAAAAAAGGTTTTTCTCATTTTTAATGGTACATATAGGTTTTTTGGGCCACTTTATAATATCAGAAATTATATTTAAGGGCTAAAAAGGGCTAAATTTACCCTTTTTTACCCCCCAACACCCCTAAAACATGCATTTCGCTGAAAAAAAGTTTTTCCCCGTTTTTAATGGTACATATAGGTTTTTTGGGTCACTGAATTCGAATATGATATAAAAAATTACATTTAAGGGCTAAATTCGCCCTTTTTTACCCCCTACACCTTTAAAATATACATTTTGCGAAATAAAAGTTTTTCCCCGTTTTTAACGATAAATATAGGTTTCTTGGGCCACTAAATCCGAATATTATATAAGATATTACATTAGGGGAGTAGGGTGTGATTCAGCCCTTCTAAGCCCTTTAATGTAATTTTTAATACCATATTCGAATTCAGTGACTCAAGAAACCTATATTTATCGTTAAAAACAGGAAAAAAAAATTAAGCGAAATGTATGTTTTAGGGGTGTAAAGGGTAAAAAAAGGTAAATTTAGCCCTTCTTAGCCCTTAATTGTAATTTCTGATATTACATTTAAATTCAGTGGCCCAAAAAGCCTATATGTACCATTAAAAATGGGAAAAACTTTTTTAGCAAAATGTATTTTTTAGGGGTGTAGGGTGTAAAAAACCAATATCCCTGATTAATCTCGATTCACGTACTTCCAAAATCATTTCTAGGTTTAAAGTGTTTTTTTTAACAGATTTACCCGTATTATCTTTATACTCTTAAATTATTTTCTACTTTTTAGTTCGGTTTTTTATAACGGGTTTTTTTAGTTTTTTTCTAAACTATAATTTATTAGATATTCAAATGTCTAGGAAAAATATACACTCTCTAAGTAGGCGTAAATTATTTATTCTTATTACGAATAAATAAAGCTTTACGAAATTCTTTAATATATACACGGCGTTTATTGATTAATAATCACTTTAAAGATAAAAATTGGGAATAGAAGGAAAACAAAAACAACATAAGTATTAACATCTTTTAAACAACTGGATCGAAACTCGCTGTTATCTTTAAATCCTATGGTTTAATAAGTGTCGCTATACTAATATTAACTTAAAATATTAATATATGAAAATAAAATTTATTAAATCTGTACCATTTAAATGTATAAAAAAATACTTACCATGCCATAACAAAAATAATCCTCAGGAAATATTGAATTATTATTATACAAGCAGGATTACATTATTTTCTCTCACTTTGATCCACCACGATTATGAGTGGCTTAATATTAACACCTCTTTTCTAAAATTATCCTCTTTCTTTAGAAGGTGTTTTAAGGACCCAACTCAGTCAATTTATTTTAAATTTCCTGTATTTGTTGATAACGGTAAGGGTATTATTATTACTAGAGCACTTTGCAATTTTAAATTAAAAACTAAACGTTTTTTAAACCATTGTTCAAAAAGTAAAGCATCCATATCTGAATAATAATGGGGGCTCAGTGGCAGCTCGTTAGGTAGGGTTTTAGAGCACCGCCCTCCCAGAAAAAAATCATAAACGTACAATATATTATATATACATTCTATTTTTATATTTACTATAAATAAATTAAATAAATATGTATATACTTATATACAGGGTGTCCCAAAATATGTGGGCAATCTCTCGGAATCTAATAGAAAACCTAAAAATGACCCTCCCCTACGGAGATACAGGTACATAACGGACGCCCCAGGAAATTGTTTTTGTTTAATAAACTTTTAAAATACTAGGCGTAATTTTATGTTTTTTTAATATGATTGTCACTAGATAAGTCTTCTTAAAATGAACCCATTAAATCATATTTGGCTTATTTAGTTTGCCAGGGACGGACTAGCTCTGACACAATAATAGCAATTTTTAACACCCTGTATGATAAAGACTCAACAATATTATTTTTGGATAGCTTTAACCTTAAATAAAAAAAGGTATTCTTGATTGGCATCGATAAAAAACACCCTGTATAACAGGGTGTAAAATCATGTTTTTAATCAAATCATGATTTTTTTGATTTTTTTTTTGTAAATAGCACAATCGAAGTTTGTAACGTGTCCTTATTCTTAAACATTCTCCTATCTCCTAATATTTTTCCTTTTTATAAACTCTTATATTAAATATTTACCGCGAGAAAGCACTTGCACCAAAGAGTAATAATTGTTAAAACTTATTACTCTTTGCTTGCACTTTCTTGAAAATTCCTGTCAGAACACGCAGATTTACCGGTCTACATAAAGGGGAGGAACGCGGACGGGTGTCATTTCCTAGTTAAGATCTGTGCGCGGGAGCATTGTTTTTACGGCTAACTGAAAATTTTGATATTGTGTAAAATATAAAATATAGTTTTTTGAATATGTCGTTTCGAAGAAGTGGTAGAAAGAAAGACCTTATCTGGCAGTTTTTCAAAGAAAAATCGGGGAAAGCGGAGTGAAAACCGGGATGTCGCGCTACATGTAAAAAATGTAATTTGGAAATGCAAGGATTGGTGGAGAGGATGAAAAAGCACTGGGAAAAATGTAAATAATGAAGACATCGATACTTATAGTGACTCGTCATTCTCGTCAACGTTATCACAATCACAGTTTTAACCGTAAGTACCTTTTTATTATTTGTTAATTTTTAAAAATGGGTTGAAATATTTTTCCAATTTTCCATGTTTGGAAATTTTTAAAAACTTATTTTTACAACAATGTGATCAATGTGTTGGTTTCTGGTGCACTTTATGTGGCACGGAATTTCCCAATTTTTGAAAATGCTTTGGAATTGATACGTTTTTTTAACACTAAACACTATTTGCAACAAAAAATTCTTGGATGAACAATATTTTTTGAAAAAAATACATTTTTTTTTAATTTTTTATCAAAGTAACTATTAAGGTATGTAACTATGACAACACAACACCTTTTATTTCTCAAAAAAGTGGCTCATTCAACGATTTTTTATTTTTTGCTTTAAATTAAATCGATTCTATTTGGCGGGCTCTATCAAACCAAACTAGAAAAATTATAAAATTCCGTGACACATAAAGCGCACCAGACCCAATGTGTTTTCTTAGATACTTTACATACATCTATCATCTATGGACAATTGAAGCCTCATATTGTTTTTTTTTTAATTGCAGGTACAACGTACTTCAAGCATAAATACGTCACAAATTCAAACTGAACAAAACTTTCAGCAAGCAAGTACGTCGCACGTTTCCCCTTCAATACCAGTAAACAAAAAAAGAAAAGAATGTAATACTGACAATACTGACATTACTGACACAACTTCTTCTGGATCTCTGATGTCTTTTGTTGTACGTACTAGTAAGCCTGCCAAAAATGAAATTGATAAGCAGATTGCCAGAGCCCTCTATGCAACTAATAGCAGTTTCATTTGCCTGGAGCAATCCGAAGTTAAGAAAGCTATAGCACTACTGCGACCTGGATATGTACCGCCCAGTCGAAACGATGTGTCAGGCAGACTGCTTGATCAAATATATACCGAAGAAAGAAACAAATGCTTTAAGGGGTTGTCTAGAAGTAACGTTTGTCTTTCACTCGATTGATGGTATAATGTGCATAATGAACCCATAGTATGTGCAACAGTTACTGCAGAAAATAGCTCCTCCTTTCTATTCGACACTGTAGATACAACTGGGCATCCACATACATCCGACTACCTAACAGAAATTGCAGCAACCCTTATAAACAAACTAAAAACCTAGTATGATTGTACAGTGAGTAGTTTCGTGACAGATAATGCAGCTAAAATGTCTGCAATGCGAAATGAAATAAAGGCATCTGATAAATTCAATGTAATAGCATATGTAGTGATGATCGAGACCGGTCTTGGTCTTGCGGCCTTGGTCTTAAGACCAAGACCAAGACTGCCTTCTCGCTTGCAAGACCAAGACCAAGACCAGGGTATGCAAGACCAAGACCAAGACCGAGGAGTGCAAGACTACGCAAGACCAAGAGCGACCTGCAAGACTCTTGCACTTTTGCGATTTTTTTTTAATATTATAAATTTCATTTTTTATATTCAATACATAGAGGTATTTCATACAGACATGACAAAAAAATTGTCGAGAACTGCTAAAAAGGCGATTATTTAATAAGTAACAGTTTTTTTTTAATAAAATAGTAATCAAATCGTTTACTTTTTTCTCTTATACAGTTCTCTAATAAGGATAACAAGTAAATTCAATAACATGTTTCAAAAATATTGAGATGGTGACTCAATGGTCCGACAAAGCTCGATATCTCCGATACCGTTCACGAAAGACAAAAACTAGGAGTACACAAGTTATAGAAGCCGAAAATTACTTTCATATTCCTAATGTTAAATTAGCTATCTAGTAATGCCACTTACAGGGTAAATCAAAAATTTCCAAAATCCAGAAATACATTATTTTTGTTCCACACTGTAAGAAGCGGCATCATAAGATTACTTCTTAAAACTAAGACTTCTTTAAACTAAGACTGGACTCCATTCAAAAAAGAGCTGTTCGTCTTATTAATGATCCAACTCTCACAGAAAGGCTTCCTCTTCTTGCCCATCGTCGAGCTGTAGGGGATCTGTCGCTCTTCTATAGGTATTTTCACGGCTTCTGCTCAGAGGAATTGGCCAGTATTATTCCTTCTCTGGCAGCTCCCAACAGAGCAACACGTAGTGCAACTTTATGCATCCTTTTACAGTTCAGTTGGAGAGGCCCCGAACTTCCCGCTTTCTTCGTTCCTTTATTCCTAGAGTGTCAAGACTATGGAACCTGCTGCCCGCAGAAGTTTTTCCTTCTCCTCCCAATCTCCAAAAATTTAAGTCCCGTGTGAACAAACTCCCTCTCACCACACTGAAGACACCCACGGTACGTTAGTACTTAGGTATCAGCCTTCTTGGACTGTCCCAAGATATAAAAAAAAAGATATAAATGTGAAAGTGATGGATTAATAAAAAAAATGTCATGTCATATAGAAGTTCTTTTTAGATTAATGAATTTTAAATATTATTTCCGGTTTAGATGGAAAAGTCAAAACAATGTCAAAAGAATGATGACGTCATTTTTGTTAAAACCGAAAATGATATTTAAAAACCATTTACGTCTACATTGTTCCTATATGACAGTTCAACAATTTAGCATAATATACAGAGTGGCGATTTTTTATTTAAATGGATTTTTTGCCATTAATTTTTTATTTTAGGTTAAAGGTTAACGTATTTTTACAAACTTTGTACGGCAAATGTTTGACTAATTTGAAGATAAAAAGTTCCTTGAATAACCTTTTTTTTTTTAATCAGAAACCTGTGTTTCATATCAGAATCTTTCTAACGGAAATTTCACGTCACATCTAGTTAGCTATTAAGTCTTTTTTGTCTGCTTACACACTACACTGTTTTGTATTTGCTTTAATTTAATATGGTTTTTCAACGAAAATTTAAATCATTCTTTTTACTAAAATGTTTCTATATGTCACTTAATGTATAAAAGCAGGTTGTGCCTCAATTCAACTAAAATCGGTACACAATAAATAAATAAACCCCTACATTTAAAATTGCATTTTAATCAAATAATTCAAATGTACGTGTAAGGTTAAAATTGGTAAATTTTCAAATTTTAAAGCAAAAATTATAGTCTTTGCCTTTAATTTATTTTTAAGTACTAAAAAAATCTATTTTATTCAAGATTGCTTAGCTTAAATAATTACTACCAAAAAAAGCAAGACCAGCAAGACTCTTGCAGCAAAACCAAGACCAAGACCAAGACCGGGTGGTGCAAGACCAAGACCAAGAACAAGACCTTCTTTTGGCTTGCAAGACCAAGACCAAGACCAGGCTTGCAAGACCAAGACCAAGACTAGCCCGGTCTTGGTCTTGGTCTTGCTTTGCTCATCACTAAGCATATGGCTGTGCTACACATATACTAAATTTATTATGTAAAGATTTGGAAATCGTTGATATCAAAGAGCATGTAGTCCAAATCGTAAAGTACTTTAGGAACAATCATTTTGCATCTGGAACATATGCCAAAGGAGGCAAAAAACTAGTCATACCTAGTGATGTTCGATGGAACTCGCTTGCAGACTGCTTGCAAGTATTTACCGAATCATGGCCCATACTTTTTAGAATCAGTGAAGAACGCAAAGAAAAGATTGACAGTATTATCAGGGAAAAAATTTCAAACATTCGTTTAAAGAGAAGTGCTGAAGATTACCTCAAAATTCTTAAGCCAATTTCCATTGCCATAGATAGGTTGCAAAAGACCGACGCCACTATTTCAGATGTTGTAGAGCAATTTAAAATATTAGAAGATTACTTTGAAGAAACTAATCTGACATTACATCAACTGCAAAAATTTAAAAATCGATATAATATGTGTATAACCCCGTATCATTTGCTGGCATTTCTTATCGACCCAACGAAAACACAAAGTTTGACATATACTGAAAAAAATATTGCATTACAAACTGCAAAAGAACTGTATCCAGATAGTGGTTTATTACCACTAATCATCAAGTTTCTTGCCAAATCAGAGCCTTTTAACGATATTATGTTTCAAGATGATATCCTGAAAAGCGTAAAACCTATTGACTGGTGGAAGTCACAACGAAACGCAGATATTATTGAAAAGAACTTCCCATAATTACACAACTGCTCTGTCACTGCTTTCGTCTGCATCAGTAGAGAGGATATTCTCAACATTTGGTTTAGTGCACTCTAAACTAAGCAAACGATTAGGTACTGAAAAAGCTGCCAAACTAGTGTTTCTTTACAAATATTACAATTAAATTTGTTTTTTGTTTTGAATATTTTCTGCAATAATACTTCTATCTATGTGTTCTTGTGTTCTTGTAATAAATTAATGTACTATACTAACGTAGTTTATTTTTGTTTCGATTTTTCTTCATAACCCAAATTATTTTTTTATAATTTTTATTTTTGATTTTAATCATGATTTAAATTTAAAAAAATCAAGTGATTTAAATCGTGATTAAAATCAATTGATTTAAATCCTTGCAACCCTGCTGTATAATGTAAAAAAACTTACCAACCATGATATTTTATTTCTCGTAAACAGTAGCTTTTATCGATGTCAATTAAGAATACCTTTTTTTTAGTTTAAGGTTAAAGCTATCCAAAAATAATATTGTTGAGCCTTTGTCATACAGGGTGTTAAAAAAATTGCTAATATTGTGTCAGAGCTAGTCCGTCCCTGGCAAACTGAATAAGCCAAATATGATTTAATGGGTTCATTTTAAGAAGACTTATTTAGTAACCATCATATTAAAAAATTATTAAATTACGCCTAGTATTTTAAAAGTAATTAAAAAAAAACGATTTCCATGGTCGTCCGTTATGTACATGTATCTCCGTAGGGAAGGCTCGTAGGAAAAAAGTTTATGGTAACTTGTC
>JAHBCN010002403.1:0-92277 GCA_019359885.1 Listronotus oregonensis | reverse complement strand
AAATCGTCTCTTTGAAAACGATATAATTGTGTGTGTCTCAAATAACAGCCTAGATTTGAAAGACTAGTTTCAAAAAAACAGGCGCATGGGTCTATTAACATTGTAATATTTGACTTTATTTTTTTTTTTATTTTTAAGGACTTTTTAAGAACTTTTAATATTTATTTTTTATGTTTCGTTTGATAAAATTAATTGTTAATTTTTATTTACGGCTTATTAAAATAAAAATCATGATTTAACAAAGTAGTGTTTTTGTCTTATTTTGGAAATTTCCGGCGACCCCCTATCCTCATTGCGACCCCCAGGGGTCGGACCCACTTTGGGAAACACTGAGTAGGTTATAGGCAAATTGCAGGTGTTGAATATAAAGCAGACTCTTTTCGTCTTAGTATATCAGTCGTTTGGAGTTTGTCAAGGTGTTTTCGTGTGTGTTATCGATCATCCAAAATAGCTAACCTAAACCATTAATATTAGTAGGTAATCAGGACCTGTATCCTTTTAAAAGGAGCGGTGCCTACACAATAGATATTTGTCAGGCCACCTATTTATTGTTGGGTTTTCCACTGAGGGTTGTAATTTAAATTTAATTTCGGTCAAGAAATCAACGCATTATTGTGAAACGTACCATAACAACTATGTTACATGGTTAGCTAGCAAAAATTTGTTTAATGACAGTTTTTTTCATTTTCGTTTAAAACATTTTTGTTTTATTATGAAGGTAAAAGATTTTTTTGTTCTAAATCGGGTATCCCACGTACGTTGCAATAAACAGTAGTTGCCATAAAAATAGTAGTAAGTTGCCTTGGAAACAATTGCTTTTGTGCCTTGAAAATTTCGACAAATAAAGAAGTACGGTACGTGTTTATTAACGTATCTTGTAAAAATTTAACACAGTTTTAAAATGAATTTGGTAAATTCAAGTGTCCACCGTTTTTGTGTATTCATTACATTTTTATACCTTAACCCATTTTAATCATTTTTGGGTATGTGATAAAACAAACATTTTCTAATTTAAATCTATTTTTAATTTCAAAAAGGTACAGCGTGCGCCAAAAATATTTTATTTTTGGTAAAATAATGCATCTAGGGTCGTTGCGCGAGTTTATTTTATGTTAAATAATATATTTTTTTACTTTGTAATTAAAAATCTCCAAAACATCATTTGCTTTTTAAAGTATTTTGATAGCTTAATGGGATCGCTCATAATTAAGATTCTCCTTAAACCTGTACTTATCGCACTTTAGAGCAAACATTAAAATTCCTTCAGGAACAATCTCCCGACTTCATTGAGCGAAAATCAAAATATACTTGAACCTTTTGAAAACATATAAAGCTTTGTTTTTTTTTTAATGTTTTTCTACCATGTCTTTCTTTAATTTAGAAGAGAGGGGTAAAGCTTGTTCGGTCAAAAAAAGACAAATTTAATTCCTAATTTTAACTTTAACAATGGTAATATTTTAGAATTTGAAAGTAATAACAAAAAAAGCAATATTAAAGAAATAATTTATTACTAAAAAACACATAATACAGTTAAAATCAAAATAGACCTATTACAAATCTATTTTTACCATACATTTCTGGCTTATCAAATTAAATTCAACGAAAAGGTAATACATTCAATATTCGTACTATCTTTAAAGCACAAAACACTATTAGATCTCAAGTTACAAAAACTAAACCATACAATATAAACAAAAACACAAAAAATGTTATTTATAAGATCCCTTGTAAATGTAATAAATTTTATATAGGCGAAACTTCCAGACCATTGGCCAAACGCATGAAAGAACATAGAACATTCATTAGAAACACAGAATTCCACAAATCAAAAATGTGTCAACACGCACTTGATAATAACCACATAATAAACTGGAATGCTTCTAGAATTTTGAAACTTGTTCAAAAACGTAAAAATAAAAAGAAGAGTGCATTTATTTTATTAAATAAATAAAGATAAATGTGTAGCATCAATATCTGGTAATTTAATGAGAAAGGTCTAAGCTCCATTGACAATAATCCATTAATGCATTAAACATAAAAAACCCAGATTTTAGCACCATAATAAAACCTTTATAAATTATAAAACCTTTATAATTTATAAGTTTGTTAAAAAGATAAAATATTTCAGTACAACATTAAGCACAAAACAAAAATTTAATAAAAAAATTATCTATTTAGTGCTTTTAATGTTAACAATATAGTGGGTAAATTTTTCACTTAAATTATATACATATAATACTTCAATATTAAAATATTTTAGATATTCTAATAATGGATTAAGTAAATAAACCGAAACGTCAATTTAACATTTTTTTTTTCAAAAAAATGTAAAAAGTAAAATTTTTAAGAATGTATTATGACATATTGTTATCATATTTTTTTTTTAAATTAGTATATTAAAATACAACATTTGTAGAATATTAAAAAAAAATGTGTATTAAAATATAAAAAAATTACGGATTTATTGCAGTTCTCCGCTGGTGCCTCAAAATTTTTTTTGCGGTGACCGCGATTTCTTAGCTACTGGATTATTTAAAATAAAAAATAACAAGTTGTTTTAATTGGTAAATAAGTTTCTTTTTAATTGACGAAAAGTTTTTTTTATCAATTTTTAAATTTTTCATCATTTTAAAGTTGAAATGTCAAATTTTTGACAATAAAATCAACCTATTTGTTATAGATTGATACTAATTGAAAAATAACAAAAACTCGACGTCACTTGATAGTTATTTGTATGTGGAATACAATTTTTTAAAATGATTTGTTTAGTAGTTTTTTCGAAATGGTGGTTACCGACTCTAAAAATTACATGTTTGGGAAAATCGATTTAAAGTTTTGTACGCTTACGCAACTAAGTTGGAGCAGCGGTCCTTAACACTATCAGAAATCCGTCAATTTTGTATTGATTATCCTCAAAATTTAATACAATATTCTTGACATGTTATACATTTAAAATATAAAATTAAAGAAAAAAAGTTTTAGTTCAGATTAATACCCAGACTGGTCAATAGGTTTAAAATAAATTAACACATTATTAAACTTAATTCTGTTATAAATTATCATTATATTGGCTACTGTCTTTTAAACATTTTAGCACAAAATTAATAAAATATATTGTATATAAAGAGATGTTTACATTTTCTCGTCACTCAGTATAGTTCCGTAGCCCAGTTTATAAAGACACTTGCCGTATTTAACCAAAATATTTATTACCACGTGGATAGGTAATTATGTTTTTTTTTTAGTCGACAATCTACAACTAACCACAACAGTTATTTTTTCATAAATAATAAATCTGACAAGGAAAGTTACCCTTTGTCATATCCAAACATCTCGGCGTCCTAAAGTACTGCAATTTAAAATTAGACCAAGTAAATTTTTGACTTGGCAAGATTTTACCGATCTGTTTGTGTTAATTATTGTTCTTTTTAAATTAATAAAGTCTTTTTTTATTATTATTACAACCACATAAGTTAAAAACCTGCGAAGTCCAAAAATAGAGAAATAAAATTGTGGACAGCGCTTGGTCTCATATAGATCTCAGTACTTTAAGGGAATTTTTTGGATAGGAACTTTGTTGAGTTTTAAGTTTTAGTAACCTTGTATTTAAAATAAAGGTAAAACCAGTTATGTAAATAAAAGTCAGTTTGACATCAAGTAAAATAAAACTGTCTCTTTTATCTTTGCCCCTAATATTTTATAATTCCAAAAGGTTACGGGCCCAGAGCACGCTACTAAGCTATTATGTCAACCGGAATTCCCCCATAGAAAAATTGAAGGGAAGAGAAATTTTGATTCATGGAAATTCACGGTAAAAACTTATTTGGAACATGAAGATCTTTGGAACTGTGTATTGGGCACAGAACAGATGAAAAAGAAATCTAAAGAAAAAGTAAGATTATTTGACTCCTGGAAACGGTTAATTATATGCATGTCCAGTCGGGCCCAAAAATGCAAAAAGAAGTTTGGGATAACTTGATCAAAGCTTTTGAGGACAAGGGACTGACCAGGAAGGTAGGACTTTTACGTACATTAAATTTCCACCAAGTTGGAAACTCAGTTGAGGAGTATGTTAATAAAATAATCAGTACCCCCACACAAACTCTCAGAAATCAGGGTACCGTTAGTGAAGAATGGATTGGTTTGATTTTTCTTGCTGGTTTACCAGATGTCCGACCGATGATCATGGGAATCGAGAGCATGGTTGCAGTGACAGGTGACAGCATCAAATTGAAATTACTTCGGGGTGTTTAAACCAAAAGGACAAATCAAGAAGCTCTACAGTAGAAGATTTAAAAAAACACCCAATCATTTGAAAGAAAATGCTCATGGTAAAAGCCAAAATAGTAAGTGAGTGCGTTGTTTCCAATGTAACAAATACCGGACATTTTTTCCAAAGATTGTGACAAGCACAAAGATAACAAAGATGTGGTATCTTATTCTGCGTTATCAGTATCTTCAAACAGTATAAACGCTGAAAATACGTGGTTTAAAATGACCTCCCCAGCAAGCATTCATATAACCAATGATGCAAATATGCTTGAAAATGTCAAAAACACAAAAGTGAGTATCAGATCAGCACTGCAAATAACCCGGTTTGTCAGCATCTAAAAATGGTACAGTAAAATTACCCATTTTCTGATAAAGTTTTTTAAGGCTCCCGAACACGGTTCGTTCCCCGGGACTTAAAAGGGCAACCTATTTCGGGGAGTCAAATGGTTAAAAAAATTTTTCAGTTGTTTTTAAATCTACGGGCTGTAAAAATTATGATCCCGGCAGCATCTAAATTGCGACCGGCACCCCTAAAAAATGATTTATTTCAACTGGACTTAGTACGTACAAATGAACTAGCATGCCATGTTTTCGCAAGCAACTCAAAAATAATGTGGCACCGTCGTCTAGGACACCTGAACTATGCGAGCTTGGACAAATTGAAAAATGGTATGGTCTCAGATGTTAAATTCGATGAACAATTAATTTCAAAGTGTGAAATCTGTGTTTAAGGAAAAGGCCACCGATTGCCGTTTAAGGAAAGCAACTCGCATAGTAAAGGAGTGCTTGAATTGATTAACTCAGACTTATGTGGACCGATTGAATCTAAAAGTTTAGTAGATTCACGATATATGATAACTTTTCTCGATGATTACAGTCACAAAACGTTTGCGTATATTTTGAAGTCCAAAAGTGAGGCATTCGAACAGTTTAAAACTTTCAAGAAGCTAGTAGAAAATCAAACAGGAAAAACAATAAAATATGTTCAAACAGAGAAGCAAGTTGCAGACTCGTTGACGAAAGCAGTGGACAAGTTCAAGACCAAGATGTGTGCAAAAAAGCAAGGTTTAGTTTATTTTAAATAGAGGCGCGGTTGAATTTTAAGTTTTAGTAACCTTGTATTTAAAATAAAGGTAAAACCAGTTATGTAAATAAAAGTCAGTTTGACATCAAGTAAAATAAAACTGTCGTCTTTTTATCTTTGCCCTTAATATTCTGCTATAATTCCAAAAAACTTTGCCCTTATTTTCAGAGCTGTGGCAATTACTTTAAAAAAGTAATTTAATTACAATTACCAATTACTCTTATAAGTAGCAGTAAATTACGATTACCAATTACTAGCATGTTTGTTAAAGTAACTCAATTATCAATAAAAACTAAAAGTAATTAAATATTTTAGCAATTATTTTAAATTAACACATATATTAAACACAATACACTAAACAAATAAAGTAGTTATATATCGGCAAGTTCAACATTAAATGACTCTAAAATAAAAATGTCTTTTCATCTTACCCCAAACATCAACAGATTTTTCCACAAAAAAAAGTATAAAAACGGTGGTGGTGAGCATCAATCGAAAATACTAAATCGGCGCGGATGCGGCGTTTGCCGGATTCAAAGCGGCCCTCCGTGTTTCAAGATGCTCTTTCTGGCTTGCCAAAAATCCGACAGTTTTTCCATAAAGAAAGGTAATGAAATGTTTCGTAGTAATTCAATTATTTATTAGGTAATTAAATTAATTTAATTACTTTATAAGTAATTAAATTACTTTCTAGGTAATTGAATTACTTGGGATTCGTAAAAATTAATTACCAATTACGATTACATTATCCTAATAATTGATAATCTAAATGCAGTTACCTTATCCGGAAAGTAATTGAAATAAAATAATTCAATTACTGAGAAGTAATTGAATACGATTTTTCAATTATTTTAATTCAATTACCGAGAGCGCTGCTTATTTTACATAAGTGTTATTGGTATGATCTCTTCTCTTTTCTTGGGTTTAATGAATGAAATAAATTCCTGCCTGGATTTTACAAGTTTAATCATATCGCAAACTTTTAAAATACCCCCTAATTATACGATATTACCGCCCCTGTTTCAAAATCAGAGAAAAAATGTGCGGTTTTTAAAATTTTTCGTTTTTTTGTGCCATAAACCCTTCTACATACCAAATTTTAAGTTTCTACCCCCCCCCCCCGAGAACTGCCCCATAATTTTGATGAGTCAATAAATAAATCAGTCAGTTAGTCAGTAGGTGGTAAAATGGGCAATTTTTAAATTCGAGTATCTCAGAAACCACTTGACGTAACCTTTTTACAGGTAATTATATGATACTTATATAAATTTACATACCCAATGTTATAAATTTATGTGGAACGATAACAAAGTTATGATAGGGGAAAAATTCGCTGAAACCTTTCGTGTATTATACACACTGCTTGCGTCAGGCCGGAACTTGGCATGCACTACTGTGCGCCTTGGTACCACTAACATTCAACTATCTATTTGTTTTTAGACCATTACGTATTGATATTTTTAGGTAGCAACAATATTTCTATAAATTAAAAATGTTTTCTTTTTTTGGTGGTCCCAGGAGTAAAGCCACCTTTAAATCTCGTTCCTTTTTTAGACGAGCTGCTGGTTTCTCACTCTAATTGAATTAAGGACAACTGAAAGCAATAAAAAGTCCCCTTTTTATTGTCATCTGATGTGTTGAACAAAATAAGTGACCTAAAGAAATGACCTTAAACAACAAACATAAAATAAGATAATTTTCGATAATTAATTTTTGCAGGGCTTTAAATAGTATATTAAAGTATAAGTCGATATTAAGGTCTAAGGTATAAGGCGTAGCAGGAGTTCGCGAAATAGAGCGGGACCACTTCGGTCCAGGTCCCGGAGTATAGCGAACTGAGCCTGCTCAGTCCTAATGACCCCTATAAACTGCCAGATTGCCTGAAACAAAAAAAAAATATATATTTTAGTTTAAAATGATTATCCTCTTAAATTTATAAACAAATGCTTTCTAAAATTTAAACAACCAAATTTAAGACAAAATCAAAATAGACCTATAAAAAATCTATTTTTACCATATATCCCTGGCTTATTAAATAAAATTCAACTTATTGGTAATAAATTTAATATTCGTACTATCTTTAAAACACAAAACACTACTAGACCTCAGGTAACAAAAACGAAACCATACAATATAAACGAAAACAAAAAAAAATGTTATTTATAGGATCCCTTGTGAGTGTAATCAATTTTATAAAGGTGAAACTTCCAGACCATTAGCCAAACGCATAAAAAACATAGAACATACATTAAAAACACAAAATTTTACAAATCAAAAATCTTTCTACAAGCATGTAATAACAACCACATAATAAACTGAAATGTTTCTAGTATTGTAGCAAAGGAAACTTGTTTAAAAAACATAAAATTAAGGAAAATGCATTTATATTATTAGATAAAGATAAATGTGTAACATTAATATATGTTAATTTAAATAATACACGGTTACCTATGCTTGATGCTGAAGTAATTTCAGGTAAACTTAAAATCAATTAACACACCACCCCACCTTGTTTGTCTTTTTAAAAATTATACATATACTAGTCAAATAACCTAATATGGTATTTTTTGTTATAAAAACCTATAATTTGTTGTAATTTTGCGTTTTTTCTGCAACAAAAAGGGCAAATATATTTAATTAAATTATTAAAATATGTATGCAACTCGAACGACTTAAGTATATTTTGTATAAAACTTACATAAAGCTTTTAAAATAAAGAAAAATATAAAATTGTCTAGCTTTACAACTTTAACTTCTAGTTATTTCAGCTTGAAACATAACAGTATCATTTTCCGTTTTACTCAACAACTAGCGTTCCATTTTCAACAAATAAAATTTAACTGTGCGAATATTTCTACGTATCACCAGAGGAAAGCAGGTTTATTATTATTTGTTAAATAAGAAATTTCATGTTTCTATTTAACTTGGGAAATGGAAGTACAATGTCTAAGACGCATGTAAATAAACATGTATTTAGATTTATCTTGCCTTAACTCCAAAAAATACTTTCCTGTAACCAAAGTATAGTTGGATCAGTATTAGAATGAAAATTCGGTGCTAAGTAGCTAAAAGGGTTTGATTTTTACTGGCGGCCACCCTTACTTTTTATATGGACTATTTTTACAGACACGTACGGGAAGCGGCACATTATAAAAAGCAAAGGCGGCCGCCAGTTCAAATCAAAACTTTTTAGCTACTTTTTATGTTTTTTCGTTTCAAAGAGAACCAAATTGTCGTTCTCGTACTGATCCAACTATACTTAAAAGGCACTTCTTCGATCAAAGTAAATTTACATCACCGTTACATCTGTGCGTGGCATGTAATAGAGCTAGCCATAAAATTAAATAAAAATATTTAATTAATGTGAGTATATTGTTGCAACTTATCCCTAATACTCTATACAGAAATGGCCGCTTCAGCACTTTTATTTAAGGCCTACACCAAATGTGACACTGTATCTCTTATATTGTAATATTGCACACTCTCTTTTAAAGTAACACAAATAAAAAAATACAAAATATACCTTGCAGTTTAATAGTTTATCTAACCATATTTTCGATTGAGCTTTTATTTGCATGTAAATTATTAAAGTAACTTAAATTTGGTTTCATTTTGAAGTTAAAGTAGAACATAGATTTTTTTAATATATATTTTTTTAAGTTATGGCAAAAAATACACAATTTAGTTGTTTTCGGAATAATTCAGTTCGTAGCAGTTTTTTAGAATTTAATTACTTCTTATGGTCAATTTGGGAAATTTACTTGTAACGCCTATTTTTAATAAAAATATGAATTTTTAAGACTCAATGTATAAAAAAGTAAAATTTAGGATTTTTGGGCCTGTATCATCGTTATCTATATCTAGAAGGACACAATCTGCATCAGCAGATTACCAACCCCCTTAACTCGGTACGGGCATATCTCCCCCAAATGGAGGAAACCGATTACCGGCCTTTAAACCCCCGGACTCCCGACTGTCGGTATGGTTGTCTATTTATTCTTCTTTTCTGCTTATTGTTTTGAAATATTTATTAATTGTTACCTTAAGGTAAACGTGAGATCATAATGCACGTCGCAACTATTGACGGTGAACCGACGTGTTTGAAAACCTCGTCTTCTTTTTTATCTTAATGACAGCTCACGAAGGATTATTATATATGTATATTATATCCTACGAATTATATATACATATATAAACCTAAGTACCAAAGTACCGTGAGTGCCGGGTTTTCCGGTGTTTAACCCATTTTTCCCAGTTGTTCCGTCAACGTTGTCCAAGCACTGAAACATGCAAATGTTGCATTTCACAGCACCTTTTAGACAACGCGGTAGTGCCACCACGGACGTTATTTTAAATAACTACTACCTAAAAGTGTCTCTCCGGCTCTGGGAATCGAACCCGGATAGCCGGGGTGGCGAGCCGAAACTCTGACCACTACGCTACCGGAGAGACGATTTTACGCGTTGTGGTATTTCTGGTTACTTCTGATTAGTTTAGTTATTTTTAAGTACCATAACACAAATCCAGTGATAAGGACGTTTGAAAGAAGCATAGATATATAACAAAAATAACAAACTCAACGAACGTGCTTGAGCAGCCACCGTATTTGCCGGATTTGGCTCCCTGTGACTTTTTCCTCTTCCCAAAACTTAAATTGCCGCTCCGTGGCACCCGTTTTGAGTCGATTGAAGTTATAAAACACACACGGCGCGCGAGCTGAAGGCCATCCCAAAAAGCGCCTATAAAAAATGTTTCGATAATTGGAAGTGCCGTCGGCATAGATGAATTGAAGTAAAGGGAGCCTATTTTGTAGGCGACCCAGTAAATTTTGAAACGTAAAAATGTTGTTTTAATTAAAAATGTTCGGTACTTTTTAACAGATATATAATTAACATAGATAATACATAAAATCATGTTGTAATCAATCGATGTAAGACGCCCTAAAATAACTGGTTGGCAAATTGCTTTTAATAATAATAAATTAAATAATATAAAGATATATATACTATATTATATATATATATATATATATATATATATATATATATATATATATATATATATATATATATATATATATATATATATATATATATATATAATATATATATATATATAACACTAGCGGCATAATTAGTGCATTAGCGAAAATTTTATAAAAGAAATATTTTACAGGATCTAATGATAGGTTATTGTTTGAAACAGACAATGAACACAAAAAAAACGCAAAAGTAGTGAACAAAAAACCTTATCACCCGCTGGAATTTATATCTGGCTGAATACTATACCAAAATAAAATCAGTACTATTTGAGTTTTTACTTTGTAAATTTCGTGTGAGTCGATAAATATGCCCGGTGCACGTCTTTCTGAGGAAGACCGTATGAGAATTGTAACCCTACATGAACAGGGTTGGAGTCGGTAGCGTATCGCTAGAGAGTTGGGATTCATTCAAAGTACAGTGTCAAGAGTGATTGCCCGGTATGTTGAGCATGGCCATGTTCACGAATTACCCAGGAGTGGACGTAGGAGGGCTACAACAGCAAATCAAGACCGTTATTTATTGCAATATGCTCGTAGAAACCCATTCCAAACTGTCGGTGTGTATATAAGGCACTTTCAAAGAACACATGGGACCCATTTATCGAATCGTACGGAACGTCGGCGTCTTCGAAGTGGTGGTTTACGGTGCAGGCGTCCCCTGTGGGTACCCAGGTTAATTGCTCAGCATAGAGCAAGACGCATGGAGTGGGTGAGGGCGCATATGCAATGGGACTAGCACCAGTGGCATAACACCATGTTTTCCGATGAAAGCCGTTTTTGCCTACTGAACGATGACTGTCGTATTCGTGTTTGAAGACCAACAGGACCTCAGCATAGACTGAATTTGGCGCTTAACATCGACCCAAGTCAACGTCACAGTGTTTTGGTGTGGGGGGGGGCATTTTGTATGGTACCCGTACCCCATTGATCATTGTACCGAGAACTATGACCGGTCAATTTGATTTGGACAATGTCATTAGGGGTGTAGTTCGTTTATTTAGAGGTGCCATTGGTGAACAATTTGTGTTTATGGACGATAATGCTCCCCCACATAGAACTGTGGCTGTCCAAAATGCGCTAGAGGAAGAAGGAATTGAGCGAATGGATTGGCCGCCGAATTCTCCAGACATGAATCCAATAGAGCATGTCTGGAGCTACATTTCCAGAAGGTTAAATAACCGAAATATTCCACTAGAGACAACTGACCGACTTCATAATGCCATTTCAGAGGAGTGGGAAAATATCCCCCAAGAAGTCATTAACAACCTCATCAATAGTATGAATCACAGGGTGGAACAATGTAGAAGAGCAGGGGGAGGTAAGACACGCTACTGAGGTAGCAAAAAATATATTTTGTCTACTACTGTATTATTTTGTACTATTAGTTTTATTTTCTCTTACAACCGAATACATAATTTTGATAATTATGATGTTATTAAATTAATTTGAATTTGAAGGGAATGTGTTTTTTTATATAATGATAGAATATTGACAAATAACCTTGGTTTTGTTTTAATTTTCTAACAGTTTTAAGATTCAAGCTAATGCACTAATTATGCCACTGAGTAAATATATATATATATATATATATATATATATATATATATATATATATATATATATATATATATATATATATATATATATATATATATATATATATATATATATATATATATATAAAACCTATATATCACCTGCCACAGCTAAAAACCTAAGATCCACAACGCAATTCCACCTAGAATATACGGTTTACCCAAACTACATAAAACGGAATACCACTTAGACCAATCGTATCATGTACACAAGCACCTTTTGAAAAACTTTCAAAATATCTTAAAAATATTCTTAATAAGGTAATAAACCAAAATCAATATTATATAAAAGACTCATGGCATTTAAAGAAAAAATTAAATCAATTAGTCTACCAAGAAAATCATTTACTTATATCCTTAGATGTGGTTTCACTTTACACAAATATCCCTATAAACCTGACCAAAGACATTATTAAAAAAAGTGGGATCAAATAAAATTACACATGATATTCCCTAGAAGACTTCTTAGAAGCTGTCGAAAAAACATTAAATTCGACCTATTTCTTTATAACGGCAAGTATTACAAACAAATCGACGGATGTGCTATGGGGTCCTCTATCTCAAGTGTAGTAGCACAGCTAGTCCTTGAAGATCTTGAGGAAACAATCATAAATACAAAACTAGACTTTCACCTACCATTTTTCTTCCGGTATGTTGACGACTGCATAACATCCGCTCCACAAGACAAGTTAGATAACCTCCTCAAAACGTTTAACAGTTACCACAATAAATTGCAGTTTACAATGGAAGTAAACACAACAAAATTAACTTCCTTGATCTAACGTTTCACAATAAAAACAAAAAAATAGAAACGGAATGGTACACAAAAGAAACCTGGTCAGCAAGATATTTAAATTTTAATTCCAACACCCTTATCTCAAAAAAAATCAGTTATCATGGTCTGGCCGATAGGGCTAAAATTAAGTGATCCTAATTTTAGAAGAAAGGCAATCGAAAAAGCCAAAAATGCCTTAAGATCAAATAATTATCCAGAACATCTTATACACTCTATTTTTTAAAAAAAGGATTCATCAATTTTATAATAGTACACAAAACCTCAAAAAATAGTGCCAAAACAACACATCTCTCTTTACCATACTTACCAAAATTATCTGAAAACCGCAAAAATATTCAAAAAAGAAAATATAACAGTGGCTCATAAGGGCACAATCTTCTTAAACAAAATTTCAGTTATCTAAAGACACTATTGACAAAAATAAAAAAGTAATATAATTTATGAGATCCCTTGTAAAACTGCCAAAATGTACATTGGGCAAACTAGCCAGTATCTGAAAAACAGACTTAATGCCCACAAATACGACAAAAAACAAAACAGCTCTCACAAATCACACACAAGAACAAAACCATTCATTTGACTTCAATAACACAAAAATTCTGAAAACTGAAAGTAATCCACAAAAAAAAGAGAATTTCAGGAAATGATATGTATCAAAAACGAAAAAAATACAGTAAACCAAAACGATAAAAAAAATTTAACAAATTATACTAAACCTCAGTTGATTTCTAGCATATTACGTAACTATTAAATTTAAATAATAATAAGAAAACATATTTAAGAAAAAATTTTATAACAAATATACTTAAATCTCTAAACTACCTGTTACCAATACCATCAAATTAATACTCTACCTGAGAAAAAACCTTAAAAAAATCTCCTAATTTTTGCATGGTTTAACATATATTTTGTTAATATACTATGATGTCGCCATCGTGAATTGTTACAAAGAAATAAATTCCTTAATTTTAATTTAAAAAAAAAAAAAAAAAACAAAAAAAATTATAACGGCTGATGTCTTTTTATTTAAAGAAGTTTTAAATTTTGTCGCTATGTTTGTAATATTGTATACAATAATCGTTCATGATCGTTTAAAAATGTGTTTTATGTTGAATTTTAACAATGACTACTTATAAATCTCTACTATAGGTAACTATATTAATTTTTGTAATTAGTCACAGCTCTATTGTGTTTTTCTCTTTTATTGCAGACGCCTGATAAGGCCTCTACTAGAGAGCCAGAAACGTTAATTTCAAAAAATTATATTTTATTTAGAAAATTTTGTTTTATCTGCCTTTAAACCAAAGATACTAAATAATAAAACAATTATAATAACAAAAACCACTTCAAACTATATATTTATATTTTTTTATATTATATATATATATATATATATATTATAATATATATATATATATAATATATTTATAATATATATATATATATATATATATATATATATATATATATATATATATATATATATATATATATATATATATATATATATATATATATATATATATATATATATATATATATATTATATATATATATATATATATATATATATATATATATATATATATATATATATATATATATATATATATATATATATATATATATATATATATATATCTTTTATATTATTAATTAATTTAATTAAAAAGCAATTTTCCAACCAGTTGTTTTAGGGCGTCTTACATCGATTGATTACAACATGATTTTATGTATTATCTATATTAATTATATATATTTTAAAAGTTATCTACCTTTTTGATAACAAGGTGAAAGCTTATCGTGGACTTCGCACCACGGCCTTCCTATCTGACCCCAAGTAGTCCTCGCTCCTTAAGCTATTAACACCCGGATTACGGAGCCTTTGTCTTTAAACCCTTTCGACTAGCAAGTGCAAATTTACGTTAACAAGCTTCACGGTATCAACGATATTATACGACTTTTAACTAATGGCGTTAATAACATAAAATCTATTTTACATCACATGTACTTTTTTATTTAAAATAAAACTCTTCTGGTTCTTGTATCTACATCTGTAAAGGGATCTTTTTAACAGGCTATATCTTACGTGCTTTAATAAACTTTAATGCTATTATACAATTAATTGCTGATGATCGTACAATAATTTGTTATGCAAAATGTATTTCAAAAAATTATTTTTAAACATTAGGTAATACTGTGGCTCCGATCTTATAAAGAAAATAAATTATTACAAAGTTTTTTTTTTTAAAAGTATTTATTAGATGTTTAAGAATTTTTTTTTTGTATTTATGTGTAAAAAATTTTCGACTTTTTAGCTGTTTGCCACGAAATCTCTAATAGCTTGAAATTAACTTGCAACAGGACTTTAAGTATGACAACTTATTTAAAAAAAAAATGAAATTTGTAAAGTGCCCCTATTGAATAATCATGCACGATAAATCACGATAAGAAGTTTACATATCCTTCCTTTACAGTCGCTACAAAATAAAAAGCAGAACATAACTTGGTATAAAAACGCAATTTTTGGAGATTTTTAACCCCCCTTCCCCCATGTAACGCGCCGTAACGTTTTTCTGTACCTCTCTCCCCTAGTAAAACGTTACGTTACCACCAAGTGACCATTTTTACCTAAATGTCACAATTATGTGGTGCAAGGAACCGGAAAAAAATGTGACGTTATCCTTAGTTTAAACCGCCTTCCGCCCCTGTAACGCAGCGTAACGTTTTACAAGACCCCCTCCCCCCAAATTTGTTACGTAATACTTGAACGCTCCCATCGTCAAAACATTAAAATAATATCTAGGAAATTTTTGGGTTTCAAAATAGAACATTATTTTAATGAACGCGTTATTAATCATAAGTATGACAGTACATATCTCAAATATGTCTTAGTACGAATTCTACAGTAAAATGCAATTTAACTTTTCTACAAAAGATCTCAAAGCAGTTACGCTTTTTTATCTAGTCTTGTTACTCATTGTACTCTAAATTTTATAGATTAAGTTTTATTCCACGTAATTACCTTAATTGAAATCAATTATAATCATATTTATAATCAACTATGTGCAAATATATCCAGATTACTTTAGGGTTTACTTTTAGTGCTACATAATGTAGACCTTTACGGTATCCCTGTTTGAAAGTAGGTTTTTTAAGTCTTTGCTATAAATTGTGGTATTTTTATTTAAATATTATCTACTGCATTTCACTGCACTACAGCTGACGATAAAGAGCTTAAAATTAAGTAGCTCTGCACCTTAAAAGTATTTATATTTTAACCAGTATAGATAGGGCCCCTGTTCCAGAAGTTGCGTTTTTTTGTAACTGAATTAAAAAAAATATAATTTTTAACAAATATTCCCGGATTTCAGTTTTTGAACTTGTTGAAGCTAGTGCTTTGTGTAGCAAACGGCTGTGGTAGCTTGCGTTATCCATAACAATAACACTGTTGTTTGGAATATTTTTTAAAAGATAATTTTGAAACCAGTTTTCAAAAAGTTCTGCTCTTATATTCTCATGATAATTCAAGCTAGAATCCTTAATATTCTTTGAAGACAACAGCAAGCAGTTTGGGACAAATCTGTCTTCTGAACCAGCGTGTATTATGGTAAAGCGTTTTCCTTTATTTAAAGGTGCTTTCGTCTGACAGTTTTGACTCTAAGCAACCCATCCTTTGGATACTGTGTCGTGTGTATCGAACCATGTTTTATCAAGGTAAATTATGGATCTGTTTTCTAACCTATATCTTTTAAATTCTTTAAGGTTATTAAATCTCCAAGTGCGTAATCTATGCGATTGCATTACTACTTGTCTATTATGGTATTTAAATCCCATTTACAAACAACTCTATGGAGGGTGGCACGGCTAATATTTATATTGGTTTTTTCTTCGTCTAGCTTCTTTTTCAGTTTATCCAAGGTAGGAACAACTTCGCCTTCATAAAGACAATATATTTTCCTTCTTATTAGGTCTGATCACTATTGTCTATACGGTGAGATTGAAAATTACTAGGTTTTTTTCTTTTGTTCAATTCTTCACTAATAATAATATTTCTTATCGATGATATTCTAGTTTTTGTAAGTAGACAGGTTTCTATTAAAGCTTTTTGTTTAATTAGTCCTCTACTGATTAAAGTTTTATACACATTTTTCACAACCTGTTTTGCATAGTTATATTCTCGTAAACCAACTTTTTCGAAACGCACAGTAAAAACTGTTATTCGGCTAAACTATTAGCCGAAATATTTATATACCTAATGGTCAATAGTCAAGAAATACCTGGCCCACCCCTGCCATTATGAAATAATGGGTTTACCCAATAACAATGGGTAATAAAATCGTTAAAGGTTTAGTGGGGTATTGTCCGTCAAAAGCCATAGCGATATACTTTGAGACAGACTATATCTATTTGCCCCAGGGCCCATAGTTACGTAGCTACGCCACTAAACACAATAAGCCAATATGGGCACGCGACCAACATCGCCTAAATCAACCGACTTGCCCAAAGCAAATTTATTTTACCATCATTATTTCAGTAATCAGGTTTAAAATTAAAAGAATATTATTAAATTTTGTCCTAACAAGCTAAGTATGGCGCCCCTATTATCAGTGACTAATACTAAAAAATTAAAAATATTTTTTTAGTTGTTAAGCACGTTTAAAGCTTTTAGATAATAAACAGCACGGAAAACGTTGCGGACGTAATTTTATTATTTATCATTGCGTTTTTTTCAATACACGATTCAACAATTTTCTTTTAAAAGCATCATAAATATATAGGAAACGTAATGAAAACCTGTTATTTCATTCCAATTTTATCCAGTAGTAGTATTTCTATTAAAACAACACCATTATTAATAGTCGTAGATCTTGAACGAGGTGCCGAGAAACATTATTAATAGCAGTTTTAATGTACTTAACGTGATGTATGCTTGCAATGCATGCAATGTTTGCTTTTCAAATTCAGACGTCTTTTACAGACTTTGTGGTTGAAAGCACTTTTCGGGGTATTTTGTAATCACTTTATTATAACCTTTATTTTAAATTAGAGAAGACAAGCCCTCATATAATTAAAATGTTACTAGGCTAACCAAAAGTTAAGGTAACGTACAAATAAGATTAACGTTAGCAAAAAGAATCTGCGGGGTTAAAAATGCAGAAATTATCGGTATTAACAACATCCAAGTCGGTTAAACCAGTTTAAGTTACCCGAAATGAAATTAAAAGTTTTTAACAGGACCGTATTTGACATACTAAATTAATGTAAGTTTCTTATTTTTGAGTATTTTGAAAAAGTTATTTGAAAAGTTGTTTATTTTATGAGTTTATAACCAAAGTCAAACTGAACTTAGGATTAATTATATATATATATATATATATATATATATATATATATATATATATATATATATATATATATATATATATATATATATATATATATATATATATATATATATATAATTAATTAATTCACGTTGACGTTGAGTTATAAACTCATTAAAATACAACTTTTTCAATAAATATTCAAAATAAGAAACTTAATAATTTGTGTGTAAATACGATCAAATTTAAATTTGTTTCGCAAACAAAACTAAACTCTGACAGAAAGTCTTTAGAAAGGGCTTGGACACCTTGAACGAAAACGGGATACAAACTGTTTTTTAGCAATGTTTCCACACTTTTTGTTGACTTAAACCGACCTATCGTAATCAATCGAGAATTGTTGTGATGACCCGCAACAAACCCAAACACGCGTACATCCTCAAAGCAGCGGCCAGATTGGCGAAACTCTATAAAAAAACAGCAATATATCATCAATTATCGTTTTCGTATTGTGATTTTCGTGATTTAACAATATATGTATATGTTAGACTCATATGCCGAATTAGAACTCAATCGCCGAAATTAATACTATTATATATCAAAGGGAAATATAATTCCGATAAACATTTATTTCGGATCTGATTAACCTCATTTACAATTTCCAATGCGCAATCTGGTTACTCAATCCCCGAATATAAATTTGTTTACAAGTAAAAATCGTTTTATTGTGATTGAGCTGTTCAAAAAAGCGAATTGCCGAAAATATTGCAACACTTTTATGAGCCGTTTTATGCAATCACAAAAAAAAATTATAATTTATCATATCAAAAATTAAAAATTTTGTTAATAACTACTAGTCGGTCATGGTTAGTTCTGGTAAGGCGGCTTTATTTTGAAAACGCGTTCTGGTCTACCTTTAAACGCCAAGAAGCAACATTGAAATATTTTTTTTATGTTCAAGGAAGAGCTGGATATCAACGCCAAATTATCAAAATTCGGCAATGGGCGAATTCAGGTCATATGATCTAACAAAATTTATATATATATATATATATATATATATATATATATATATATATATATATATATATATATATATATATATATATATATATATATATATATATACATATATAAGGTGCGAGTCTCTAACTTGGAATATATTAAGTAAATCAAACAAGGTTGTTTTTGTCATTTAAAATATTTAACAAACGTCTTATTCAAAAACTAAACAAATCTAATTCAATTCAATTTAACGTCAAAATAATAAATGTCAGCTCCACAAAAAATGATGACCAATACATTTCGTCATTCAACTGCATAAAAATTTTATTGAATTTAATTAGATTTTTTCATCCAGATGTTTGGCAAATATCTTTTAAATAACAAAAAATAATAATTTGGCACACATTGTAACTTGATATACTTTTTAAAAAGAGTCCTTTAAAAACTGGTCTTGCCATTAAAAAAAATATTCGCTGACGTAATACCTCAAATTTGGGACATGATGTATAAAATTGGTTTACATTAAAAAGAGCGCAATTTAGAATACTAATCGAGCAAATTTTCGAGAAAAAAATTTTTTTGATTTACTGAATTTATTTCAAGTTAGAAACTCACACTGGAAGTATATTAAATATTTAAAATTAGGTAAATTGATCGAGGTTGTCGGCTTAACTGGCAAGTACGCGCGCCGGATTAGACTCCAATTGATTTTTTTTTGTGGGTATTTTTAAAGAACAAAGTAATAGGTACAGTACCCACAACTTCAGAAAACCTGAGACATCGAATCTGTTCTGCTTGCCTATTAGTGACACCTATAATGTTCAAGCGGATTGAATTTTTTTTTTAAGAAAAATGCATTTTAACATAAAAAAAAATATAACGTAAAATGTGCCCCTTCCTGTAATTACCACCTCACCAAAATTTCATGAGAATATTTAAAACCGTTTTTCACATATCGCATTGTAACAATTTAAAAAAACTCACCCCGTGTTTAATCCACCTTCGTAAATGTACTAAATGTCTTTGCCAAGATACACAACTATTTTTTTAAACAATCTGCAATAAATAACAAACACTGTTTGATATTAGGATTTAACTTTTAGCTTATACAGTTAAAACTTAATTTTTAAGGCAAATTGTTTTTTTAATAAAAAAACCTCATATATCCGACAAAAAAGGTTTTGTGTATAAAAGGCGTTTCATTCTTTTTTTAATCTTAAGTAGACCCATTCAAAAAAGACTTAAAAAGCTTTTCACACATAAACTTACAAAAGGTACAATCTGTATCTGAGAAAGCTATAAATATTCACGTTTTTATGCCGCAAAAGATTTACAGTGACACAGCCACTTACTTTAGAGAAACATTTGAGAATGTTCATCAATCAATCCATAAGGACACCTGAGGCAAAACCTTAAACTCGGAGAAATGGGCGGTAGGTGAGAAATGAAAAATTAGGTCCTGAAGTTTCATTTAAAACACACTTTTAATTCTCGAGGAATATTAAATACGTACACTTTTCCAGTTCTTAAACTGGGACTATACGTATTTTTAAATTTTACACGTACACTCGGCATTGTTTTTAAATATTGAAAAATATGTATAAAGTTTATTTGCTGAACATAGGTACAACCCTTATATTTAGCCATAAAACATTATTACTCTACAACGTGGTCTACGGCCTACACCGGTGTTTGGTTCGACCCGAAATTATTCATTAATTTGGAGGATTCGTAGCAAGCAACCTTAGTATCTATCAGAATTTTTGATTCTTCTTTTTATTATTAAGGAGCCTCTATGCCCAAAGAAAGCCTTTCTTAGTGTTAATATATTATAAACGAAGACTTCATATATATATATATATATATATATATATATATATATATATATATATATATATATATATATATATATATATATATATATATATATATATATATATATATATATATTATTTATATATTTTTTTTTTTTTTTTTTGACGAATGTTCTCGCGAGTGTATAATAAAGAAACATTTTCTCGGGTAACTCGCGTGTTTAAACTATTTTCTGTTTGACGTTTCGATGGCTTCACATCCATCTTCTTCGGAAGCTTAGAGGACGGTGTCTGGTTTCCGACTGACTGAGCCAGTCAATAAGCCTTATTTGGAAACCAAGCGTAGGTCAATGCGGATTTCTCTCTCACAAGACCTCAAACTTATCTTGGATTAGGGCGCCAAAAATCTTCAGTTTAATGCCTCCAAAACACAGTCCTGTTCGCTGTCGCGAAAAAAGTCTGCCAGTGCTCATCCGTTACATATGTGCGGCCAAGTTTGCAGAACAAAGAGTCGTTTAATCTTGTTGGCGTTACTTTTAAAAATAACCTTAACTGGCCCAAACAGATTACATCCATAGCCTCAGCAGCTTGAAAAAAGCTTGGATTCCTCTTTCGAGCCAGAAAGTACTTTTCTTTTTTCAATCTGCATACTCTGTCTGTGTCCCAAATCAGACCCTCTTTAGAATATTGTTCTCATGTCTGGGGAACGGCATCTCCTACAACACTTAGCATTCTGACCGTCGAGCTGTGGGGGACCTGTCGCTCTTTTATAGATATTTTCACGGCTTCTGCTCAGAGGAGTTGGCCAGTATAATTCTTCCTTTGGCAGCTCCAAGCAGAGCAACACGTAGTGCAACTTTTATGCACCCTTTTACAGTTCAACTTGAGAGGCCTAGAACTTTCCGCTTTCTTCGTTCCCTCATTCCTAGAGTGCCCAGACTATGGAACCTGCTACCCGCAAAAGTTTTTCCTTCTCCTCCCAGTCTCCCAATATTTAAGTCACGTGTGAACAAACTTCCTCTCACCATACTTAAGACACCCACCGTACGTTAGTACTTAGGCCTTAGCCTTCGTGGACTGTCCAAGGTTAAAAAAAAGATATCATATCATTGGACTATGGCTCAACAAGAGGTAACTTAGCAGCTACAGTGACCTGAGACGTATTTGTGACACGAACAGAATCATTTGCTTGTTGTGAAGGTTGTGTCAAAACCTGTTCAGACTGTGAGGGTTCAGCGGCCAGATGCCAGTGCTTTTAAATCCGTGACATGCATTTTGCACCGTAGCTGTCTTGCCATAGCTATACTTCGTTGAACAAGCCGGCGATCTGAAGATGCGTAACAACACGTCCAGGAAAAGAAGGCCCAAAGAAGGAGACGTCAAGAAGTTACATATGATGAGTGCAATGTGAAGGCAGACAAATAACATAGATACAGTTTTTTCCATATTCCAAAGTTTCAATGCCTTTTTGCCTTGCATGTCGATCGACAATTAGAATAACTTTCTCGTCAATGTTTGCTTTTACAAAATTTTGGAAAGACTTTATCATCCGTTTCATAAATATTTCGGTGGTTATCTAGGCTGATTGTTGAACTACACCTACAGTGCCGAGAGGAGCTTCATCTATAAGTTCGCTTTTCATATTTTTTTAGGAAATCTCAGCTGTAGGGCAACATTGTAAGCTGTAGGGCAAAATTGCGTCAAGCTAATCAATTACGATGAATACGTTTTGTCATTAAAACGCAGTGCGAACATTATGTTATTACTCAATTCTTATTAATCAGTACTAAAATCCAACTAGAAATGACCAATTTGGCTATTTGAATAACTCCAACCAAAATCAGTGATGTATTGTGGACAATATAAGTTTTAACGTGCATGTTAAGTAGGCAAACAAATTATACTAAAACTCTCATGAATTTGTAACTAGTTGTAGCAAATTATAGGGTAATTTAAAACTTAAAAATTTACAGAACTGCTGGCATATATTTGTATAAACGTTTATAAAAAGTTTTTATAAAAAAATGTGTTTGTATTTTTATGTTATCCTAACCCCCTCTCTGGACTCACTCACTGGTGCTTTATTCTAGGTCTAAGAGCATTAAAAACATAAAAATTTCCATCCCTGGAACTACAAACCGGGGTAGATATCTATCCCAGGTAAATTTTAATCAGTAAGTAATAATAAGTAAAATCGTAACAGTACTTTTGCATATTTTTTATATCTGTATTTTTTTCATATTTTTTATAAAAAAAAACAAAAATAGATCTTAAAAACTAATATTGTATGTTTTTAAAGTCCCAAATAAATAGACTTTTTTAGCAAAACATCATAATGGTATATTTTATGTTAAAGCCCTATGGATCCTCTTTAACATCCTGTTGAAAATTTAAAAATCGGTTGTTTATAAAAATAATTATAAATTTTTGCTTGTTATATGACGGCTTGACTGTTTCTCAGTACTTAATTATAGCTATTCAAATCAATTTTTAACGAACTAAATCTTGATAAAATTGAATTTGTTCTTCACCATTCTCTTGGGCATAAAGCAACGAAAAAATTCAAGTACTCATAAGTTAGATTACTGCTTTCAGAACGATTTTAAAAGCAATAATCCCGTGGGGTAAATAATTACCCCGGTTTGTAGTTTACAGGTAAAAAAATGGGTTTGTAGTTCTAGCGTTAATTATGTAAAAGATACTATACACTATTTATTTATTAACAAATAAACTCACCTAATAAAACGTACATTTAACCTAAATTCATTCGATCCTCTTGGAATGTCAAAACGGGTATAAATTATCTGACACATACATCAAATAAAATCGGCTTTTATGTGATACATCATTCTTTTACGTTATATACATCCTATAAATTTTTTTCTGATCTGTTAGACATGGCTTAATTCTAAATGGTTGAAAAGCGAGAGAAAGGCGTTAAAATGGGGAAAATCACATAAAAACGACAGCATTTCAAGCAACATCTTAAACTATATACTTTGATATTATGATGTGCACTTAATAAAGTAATATATATTTTTTTAATTTGTAATTTGGTTTCAAATAGTTTTTGATACTTTGTATGAATTTTAAATATAAAATAAACAATTTAACGATTAAGTGATTGATAAATGAACTTTGCACGACAGGAAAAAAATACGTCTCTCATCGGAATTTCGTAAAATGATAGTTAATTTAAAAATGTTTAAATAGTGCCTCAGGTAACCTAAAAAATTGCAATTTGTGTTTTTAATTTCTACAACGTGATTTTTAATAAACTGAACGCAGATTTTATGGACACTTTTGCTTGTTTCTCTTTAAAATCGTCCTCGGGGTATTTTTCTATTTTTTAAAATTTGATGTGTCATCAATCATCATCAATCCTCTTAGTAATAACTACCTTCACGCATCTGCCAATCGGATTAAAATTATTTTTTATCAAATATAGTATGTAAACAAATGTATTACAAATGAGTTGCCTAAAAAATTATGGGTAATGCTATGTTAAAAATTTTTTTGAAAATTATTGATACTGATTTTTTTTATCTTTCGACAGTCCATGAAGGCTGAGGCCTAAGTACTAACGTACCGTGGGTGTCTTAAGGACAGGACCTAAATATTTGAAGACTGAGAGGAGAAGGAAAAACCTCTGCGGGTATCAGGTGCCCTAGTCTGGACACTCTAGGAATGATGAAACGAAAAAAGCGGGAAGTTCGGGGCCTTTCTAGTTGAAATAGGCAGAAGCCGTAAAAATATCTATAGAAGAGCGATAGATCCCGCACAGCTCGATGGTTGGCAAGAGGAGGAAGCCTCTTTGTAAGCGTGTGATAATTAATAAGACTAACAGCTCTTTTTTAAATGAAGTCCAGAATGCTAAGTGTTGTAGAAGACGCCATTCCCCAGACATGAGAGCAATATTCCAAAGAGGGTCTGATTTGGGATACATACAGAGTATACAGATTGGAAGAAGAGAAATACTTTCTGGCAGGAAAAAGCAGCTTTTTGAAGCTGTTGAGGCTATGGATGGTATTGTGTTTGTGCCAGCTAAGGTTATTCTCAAAAGCAACGCCGGCAAGATTAAACGACTCTTTGTTCTGCAGAACTTGGCCGCTCATTAGTAACAGATGAGCACTGGCAGACTTTTTTTGCGACAGTGAACAGGACTGTGTTTTGGAGGCATTAAACTAAACAAGATTTTCGGTGCCCCAATTCAAGATAAGTTTCAGGTCTTGTGAGAAAGACATCCGCATTGACCTACGCTTGGTTTCCCAATCAGGCTTATTGACCGGCTTAAGAAATTGAATGTTAGAGTAGAGGGTACTATCGTCAGAAAAACTATGAATGGGTTGATAGTGAAAGATAGAAGATCGTTAATGTGTAGACGAAACAGAGTGGGTGCCAGTACTGAGCCCTGGGGCACTCCACCATTAATTTGGTAGAAGCTGCAAGAATGACCATATACAATAACTGATATACGTCGATTAGAAAGAAACTGGAGAGCCAAGAGCAAAGCTTAGGAGGAAGACCGTATAAAGAACGTTTTTAAGAAGCCCATCATGCCAGACCTGCTCGAAAGCTTTGGATATGTCAAGAGCAACGATCTGGGATTCACCAAAAAATTCTAGGGACTTGTTCCAGTTGTGTGAGACAAAGGAAAGAAGATTAGCTGTGGATCTTCTGTGACAGAATCCATACTGTCTGTTATGTAAGATCTTGTGTTTTTTCAGATACTTCAAGATTTGGAAATTAATAAATTTTTCCATTACTTTGCAAACAATAAAAATAAGAGATATAGGTCTATAGTTAGAAGGGAGAGTCTTGCATTCTTTTTAAGGGACTGGTTGCATACGTGCAGCTTTCCAGCTCTCTGGAAAAATGCCCGTGTCGTAACAGATTCGAAAGAGGTGAGTTAGGATGGGTCAAGATCGGGAGCACATTTTTTTAAGACGATTGCTGGTATGCCATTCAGCCCAGATAATTTTTTGGTATTAAGAGAAAAAAGAATACGCTTGATCTGTTTGACTTTAAAAATAATATTGGAAATTTTGATGTATACTGTCAAGTCTTTTTTTTAGTCGACATGACAGTATTAATATACCATAAATAATCCTTCCATAAAGTTTTAAAATTTAAAATTAAATTAATAATTTTTTTCATGAAACTAAAACATTAAAACCTCAGTGGTATATCACTACTGTCATGTAGAATAAAAAATTAAGAATTAAAATTATACTGGGAGTACCAAAAATTAACAAAAATAATTATTACCTTGACCATAATTTTTAGACAATCCATTCGCAAAACATTTGTTTACTAAAGTAAAGAAAATATATATATATATTATATTATATATATATATATATATATATATATATATAATATATATATCAAAGGTTTAACAGGTGTAAATTGTAAACAAAGTCCTGAAGGACACATTTTAATAGGCATTTTATTAAATCATTTGTACAATCACCTTTTAATATATACGAAAGTTTTAGAAACACCCTGTATAGTTGCGGTAAACTTAAAAAATATTTAATTACCAATAGAATAACTAGAATAATACCAAATTCATAATGTTTGTGATGTTCTTAACGCGGCAATCCAGTGATCTTGTTGTATTTTGTTTAGTAAAAAAGATTTGACAATTTTGACATTTGAAACAGCTTTTTAACTAGTTATTTCCATGTACTTAGTTGCTGGTTAGTATCATATCAAAAACACTTTCATAAAATATGTGTCAAGTTTTTATCCCAAAATTTCTGTTTTTTTTTAAGTACTGAGATCTAGAATTAGACCAAGTTCTTTTTTAACTTGGTAATTGGCAATAATACTTATGTGAATTTACATATTCTTATACCTTTATGTAAAGCGATAATAAAGTTATGATAGGGGCAAAATACGCAAAAACTTTATATGCAAATTACACACTACGTGGGTCAGGCCCGAACTTGGCCTGTCCTTTATTAATCAGACGCATCTTTTTGACTTACTTATAGGTAGGTTAGTGCAAAACATTATTAAATGTTATAAATAGTCGTTTCCTTATTCGTATTAAAATTTGAATCATTGCTGTAAAGGCAGCGTTTAGCAAAAAAAGATAGTAAAAAACTATTTCCAGGATAAGTCAGTTTTATTTTAACTTTTTATTATTTTAACGACTTGTCTTGCACTTTAATTAGGTTTTAAGACTAGTTACCTAAAATAAAACTGCAAATTTATTATTAAAACTAATTAGTAATTTAAATTCTTTGTAATTAGTCGGTATAAAGTTTTACGTTCATTAAAAATTAATGGGCACTTGTGAAAATAACACCAAAACATGGGCATAATAATTTTATTACGGTATAACCTGTAATAAGGCTTTTACAACATTCTGTCAGCCAGTTTTTAATCCCCGCGAAAAATTATGCAGATTAAAAACAGACAAAACGACCGTAAAAAACAAGTAGCAGTGACAATAAATATTATTATATCTTTCCGCAAAATTTGATCGCTGCTATACTTTGTTCCGCGTCTTGCTGGAAAGACAGAACTTATCCCTAAATTTCTTTCCCACAGCCTATTTTATGCGTGATTTAATTTGACACTTTTCCTGAACGTGAATTTTGGCGCAATCGCTTTATTTTTATTCTTTAAATTCTATTTGCCGGAAAAATTCCTATTATTATGTAGTTTAGAACGTAAGTAGAATTTGATAACTTCACTTATAACACCCCAATTCTTAAAAAAGAAACTGCGGTAACATTTTTAAAAGGGGGGACATGTAATAACATGTTATTGTCTCTTATGCCGTTACAGCTGTAGTAGGTGTACCGATCGATTCCAATTGGTTGAGCGCCTACCACGTGGTTTCCTTATAGCCTAGTGTTATAAATTTTACAGAAATCGGCAATAGTCGTAAAGCAAGAATGTTAGTACTAATATATAGTGATAAAAGAGGCAAGAATGGGCTACTTCCGGCTGCAACAAATACCAACTGGTGTCTACGCTAGTTTGGGACATAACAACATAAAAAGTCAGGGTGGCGACAACATCCTGGACGTTAGAACAAATCAGATGATTCCCCAATACTCATGTAACAAAAACTTCGAGGTAAAACTTCCAGTTCGAAGTGAGTGGCAGCATCCTGATCTCCCCGGCACGTTTGGAGACATCATCTCGTATATAGATGGTTCCAAAACCGAGCAAGGAACTGGAGCGGTGTGTACAGTGAAATAAGGAATTCACAATTTTTCATTCCACTAGCAATACACAGTTCTAAATTTCAAACGAAAATATATTCTTTACTGCACTGTGCAAAAAAAATAACGGAAGGGCTTATAAAAACAAGCGGATCTGCATAATAACAGACAGCCAGGTGTCACTAGGGGCACTAGTAAACCCCAAAGTAACGTCCAAGCTGACATGGGAATGCCAAAATGAACTGGAAGTCCTGGGAGAACGCAACAGAGTAAATCTTTTGTGGTTACCAGGACATTCGTGAATAGAAGGCAACAAAAAGCGGATGAGCTAGCGACACAGGGATCATCTACACCATAACCTGCCCTTGGAGTGACCAAAACCACAGCACGAAGGCAAACCAAGGCATGGATCCGAAACAAACACGAGGAATACTGGGGAAGCCTTAGTAGAACGGAAAAGGCTTTATAAGGGGCCCATCCAGGAGAACGAAGAAAGAACCCATTATTAAATTTTTAGATTAAACAATTCCTTCCACTTTTTGTAGTCAATATACGTTAGTAATAAATGATACATTTTAGTCATTTTGAGTACTGGTTATAAATATGATTATGGTTAAGTATTATTATAAGAAGAAACAAACATTTATTGGTAAGTAAAGTCTAACAATATCCAATAATTTTGCTTGTTGAGGCTTGTTCTCGATAACACTTACAACAATATTAGGCTGCAACTGTACAATTTTAATGAAAACTCATTGAAATAAAGCTTTAAATGTATTCTCTGGCTTATTTTATTAAATTTTTAATTAAAATCCCATTGATAGTTCTTTAATAAGACCTACATAAGTATTAAAATAATAGCCTAAATAAAAACACTTGTAAACCTACATAAAACATCATTGCACACCCTTGAACTTTAAGTGTTTTAATAAAAGAGCAAAAAGAATTTCACGTTTGGTGCTAGTTTCCAGAAATCTGAGAACAAACATATGTTACCCATACGGTTTTAAAATATACAAATGGTAAACATATATCTTTTATTTTGCTTTAGTTTATGTCACTCTTTCCGTAATGCCAACAGTTTTAGGCTGTATTTACGAAAAAAAGGATTACAACCCCCTGAAAAGATATAAAAGTGATATAAATATTGTATTTGGCTATTTAAATTGTTTAAAGGATAACACTAAGGATGTAAGTAAATATGGGTACAAAATAATAATATATTGCAGTCTAAGACCAGTCATATGTTTTTTTATCAAAAAATTCTGTTGCCTATTTTGCTTTTACGTTTATTAGGCTTAATACAATTATAATAAAAATATTTTTGTAAAATAAGGCCCTTAGACTTATCCAAAAATCTTTTTTGACTCGGCAAGTTTTTTACTGATTTGTCTGAATAGATAAATGTTTTTCATTCATTAATGCAGACATTTTTTTTATTATTACATACAGATGGGTAAAAAACTTACCAAGTCAAAAAATAGAGGGTTTAATTTTAGATCTCAGTACTTTGATAGGCCGAGACTTTTGGATGGGAACTTGGCTTACATGAATGTTTTTAAGTATGATGTTTTTCTTCTAAGGCAATAAATAAAATGTAATCCCGCCTGCATTTTAAATTTTAAGACAATCATGACCTTAATAACTTCCAAAATAACTTCCAAATATACGATATTTCCGCCTCTTTTTCAGGGCGTTCCAAGTAAAAATGGGCAGTTTTCAGAATTTTTCTCTACTTGTGTCCTAAAACCTACTTACATACCAAATTATAGGGTTCTACTGCCTCGGAAAGTGACTCATAATTATGATGAGTCAATGAGTAAGTCAGTTAGTTGATAGTAAAATGGGAGATTTTCAAACTCGAATATCTCAAAAACCACTTGACATAACTTTTTAATTTTTTTTACACGTAATAAGGAGACTTATGTTAATTTACATACCAAATTTTATATGTGGAACGATAACAAAGTTATAACAGGGGGAAAACATGCTGAAACGGTGTAATATTTGCACACTTCGTGCGCCTAGATACAATTAACCCGAAAGAGGATTCTAATCGTAAAAGTTTAAGATGATTAAAGGGCTAAAACCAAAGCAAGCATTACTGAGAAACTTTTTTTTTTTGTCGAAATATTGTTGTATAGGTATTCTAGATTAATGTGTTAAGATATTATCAAGCATGGTTTTAAAAAGCTTAATAGACAGACCAGGGGCACAGGGGAAGTCTTTAGAACAAATTCCTACTTAAGTTTGTTGGCCTTAAGATATTGCTTGTTTACTACTAGATGAAAAGCAAATAGGTGGTTTACAGAGAAGCAGAACTACTTAACATCAACATTATGGGCTTAAATGATGCAGATAATGATTATTGTGAGCTACAGTGGTTTTTTGGTGCCCAGTTTCGATTCTTTTTGTGGCATGATTGTCGGGCCATGGTCTAAAGGCGACTGGGTTTTCTTTTTTTTTGCACTTATTATGAGATAAGATAAAAATAATGATATGCTACCTAGTTTAAGGTATAATTGAAGAAATTAGAAATTTTAATTTTTTTTTTAAATATTTTCAAATAGTTTTAAAATAAACCTCATCATCATTGTCAACCTATTTTTGTCTTTATTCTTATAAAGCCTTTTTAACAACTTTAAATTATATTTTATGTACAATTAAATAATAAAATTATTTTCGTAAGACCTCAAAAGTAAAAGAAGAAACAATAATTTTTTATTCCCAAAGTTTTTATCCCCTTGTTTATGGTTATTGCATTTGTAAAAGAAATAGTTAAAAATACGTTGAGATCACGATGTTAATTTAAAAAATATTATTTTTTCTTGTTACTTTAAAATATTCCACAATAAAAGTTTTTTCATTATTTGCAAAAATTGTTTCGTTTTCGCCCTTTTTTTACAGTTATAAAGATTCGTATATTTATAGTATAGAAGTTATACAATAAAAAATAGCTAACTATAATGATAAATTCACATGTTTTAATCAAAAAACAAAAATACTTTTATGATAGGAATTTAGTTCTCTTAAATCTAAAACATTATATTTTAGGTATGCAGCCTATATTATCAAATAGGATACTAATTTTTTTATCGCCCTACAAAACCTTTTTTAAAAAAATGAGAAATCATAGAGACAATTGCCTTGACCCTTCTTCTCTCTGGTCATTTCCTACATTTCTCCCGCATTGTAAAAAGGGTTTAGGAATAAAACAAATGGGAATATTTCTTGACGAATATAACCTATGGGGTAAGATGTCTTTAGGCAGGGTAAAATCAATAATTTTAATAATTTGTTTTTAAGGTGATAAAGTAATTTGATCATTTATTAATTTTAACATCTTTTTGTGACATTGTTTAAGTTTAAAAAACATGTGATTTTTTTTAACAAAATTAAAAATAAAAAAATTATATCGGTTGTTTGATCGAAGGTCCAAATATTTGACCATTTTTTAACAGTTTTGACCCAAAAAATATTTATTAACTTAATAGTTTAAACTTTTAGGTACATCCTTTCAATAGTACTATAAAGAGAAACCCCTAAAAATTTTAGCCTAATTGGTCAATAACTTTTTAAGTTACAGCACCAGCAGACAGTTTTAAGGTAATCACGCTTAAAGATTTGTTACGTTTCGACTACCTGATTAGTGACGAATGTGCGGACGCCGACGTTTTTGACTAAATCTACATAAATATTTAATATTTCACATTTTTTTTACAGTATATGTTTAAGATATCATATATTCAAAATATGAAAAAAAACACGATTTTTTTCAAATTTCTAAAGCTATCACCCCCCTTATAACATAAAAGCAACTTTAACAAGTACAGTTTATAATATAATTTCGCGCCTTACATATAATTTATAATATGTCAAAGCATATAATTATGTTAACCTTAAAAGCAAGTGCGTCTTGAGTGCTACAAACCAGTGAGAAACAATTGTTTAACGTCATAGTTTAAATATTAATATATTTTAATTCTACTTATAAACCACAGTGTTACTTTTGTAAATTTTTTTCTCATAAATATCTAGTGTATTTTTTTTTGTTAAAATCCAAGTATAAAGACCTTTTCCAAACCTAACCACTAATTTTTTAAGACAAAAGAAACAATAAGTTTTAAGTTAATAAAGCCAATAGAAAAAAATGCCAATTATTTTAAAATTATTACCATTTTTTGTTTGTGGACTTAATTCATCAAAAATTTGTTGGGTTATTTGAAAGGGTAAGCTCTTTAAATAAAAAGAGTTTTGTTTGCTCATGTTTTGATAAAAACAAAATATACCCTAAATATCACCCAAAAACCGAAGGCTAAATAAAAAATAATCTTAAGCATCCTAGTGTATATATAAAAAATAATATTTCATAATTTTGAATTATCATATCACAAAAAGTACTAAACTGATTTTGATGGAATCTTTTTTGTTACCTAAGTTAAAGTAAATGTTCGCTAATTAGAAAAAAAGGTCACAATCCGAATAATAGTTTTGGAGAAATACGTCGACAAACATACATACATATACCTATAAAATTCTGTATATTTGCTGAGAAGCCCTAATAAAAGATTATAAAATGTAAATATATTGAAGTTTCAATAATATTTCTTGTCATACGTGTCGAACTAATAACCTTCTTTTTAAAAGTCGGTTAAACAAAAAATAGGCTATACATTTTTTGAATACCTTACTCATATTACTTGTCTTAGACTTCAATATATCAGTTTTTCCTTATGAGGGGTTTAAATCACCAGTAACAATTTTTATATTGCTTTTATGTCCCTCCAGGGGTCTGTAATCGTTTTGCGTTTGTAAATCTAGCTTAAAATTGTTGGATTTGCAGAAAGGGCGACATAAACTAAAGCAAAATAAAGGATATATGTTTTCAATTTGTATATTTTAAAGCTGTGTGGTAGTATATGTTTGTTTTCAATTTGTAAATAGCACTGAACATGATTCTTTTTGCTTTTGTATAAAAATAATAAAAAGTTTAAGGTTTTGCAATATTGTTTTATATGGTTGTTACATGTTTTAATCTTACTGATCATATCTTTAGTTATGTCTACAAAATTTAAAAAATTTTTTGGTGGGATCTTATTTAAAAACATATTCATAGAGCACGATGCTCTTTAAAGTATATCTAAAAATGTGGATATGGTAAGTATTACTTCTCGTAACAGCCCTAGCTATTTGATATTTTGACATATTATTACCGGTTATTGCAGCTTAATATCGTACTGGTAATTGCTTAAGAAAGAAGGTATACAATTTTAACAAGTTGTTTTAAAATCATTTTCTTTGCTAAGATTATGACTTTAAGCAAAAAAAATATTTAAACTGATATTTTCAGAAAAAGAATTATATATTATATTTTAATTATTTTTAAAAGTATATATGTGATTTACCAGTAAAATAATAATAAAAATTAATATAAAGTCAAAATATTAGTACCAATTACATAATTTTTTTACCTTAGCTCCTTTTGTATTAAATTTTAATGAAAATAGTAATATTCTAAACTTTATTTAGAATATTCAAAACGTATAAAATACCGTATTTTAAAAAATTAAATAAGTATCCATATTTAAAAAAAGTCATTTTTAAAATGAATCCTTCATGCCCAAAAAATTATGTTCAAAATGCAGCTGTTAAAGAAATACATACATTTTTTAAAACAATACAAAAAACCCCAAACATTTATTTGATTGCGGGCTATTGTATCATCAGTAATTTATTACATAACATCTTTTTTTATATAAAATATTTTATATAGTTTATCCCCAACCTGGAATACGACGTTATCGTTAATTTAATTTAATCGAAACCCCAGTTTTTGCTAAAAGAATTTTCAAAGCTTTTCTTCTGTGTCGTTTGCAAGATATTAAATAATAAAATTTTAATTAAAAAATTAACCACATTTTATTTACCTTATTAACGTTTCTTTAATTCATGCTGAAAATATGGGTATGAAGATTTAAAAAATAAATTACTTTTCATGACACACTTTCTTATGATACACATTTTTTTTACGACACGCAGTTTTTCATGACACACTTCTTTATGACACACACACACTCACTTCTTCGTGACACATACTTCTTCATGACACACACTCCTTTATGACATATTCAAAACTTATACTTAACAACTTAAAGTGTCATTGCAAATAAAGACGGTCTTATATTTTTTTTAATATCGGCAACTTAAACGATCGTAACAGAGTGACAGCTGTAAAATTTTGACGTTTGTGACCTATAATCAAAAGTGAAAAAAGTTTTATATTGCATTTTTAAAAAATTATTCAGCCTTTGTATATATTTTTTTCGATTCTAAATATACAGCGTGTGTTATAAAGAAGTTTTGAAAATTTTGTTCTGAAATTTCGAAATTTGTACATGCGAGATCATTCGTAAATCCCAAATTTTAAGCATGTATTGAAAAAATATTATCAATGTTAATAAAATATGTTTTAAGTTAAATTTTGTTGTCTAATATCTTGCCAACTACACGAAAGAAAAATTTAAAATTAAAAATGTATGTATAACTTGATATGCACCTTAAACTTAAAAAAAAAGGTTTTGATGTTAAAAAAATAATTGATGTCGTCATATTAATTTTGGAACATACTGTAGATACAAATATCTCTTTTATAGAAAGGTGCACGACCAAAGATACTGATCCACGGGTCCAAGCATTAAAAAAAAAATAACTCGTTTTTGATTTATTGAATTTATTTTAATTTTGAGACTCGCACTGTATATCCATACGTATCAATCAAAGATTTTTGTATATTTTTTGTATTTTTATTGTACCAGGCTTTTATAGTTTTTTTATGAACATGAAAAGAACAAGAAGCAAAGACTTAGAAAAAAGTATGTATTGGCAATATATTTGCAGCATCTGGTGAAATGGGAAAAGTCTAACTTACATTACACAACAAACTTGAATTGAATCGAAGTTCCTCGCTTTTGCAAATTGAATTATTGTGGAAATAAAATAGTGAGCCCGCCGGCCGGATTTATGTAGACGACAATGAAAAGGCACTCAAATGCCATTCAATATTCAGAGTTGTGCCTGGCTTGATCTCCCTACATGTGCGTATTTTTGACAGTCTGATATACAAATTATTCTTTTGTAATGAGAATACGTTGAAAATACGGCCAAAAAGTACTCAAGCAATACATATTTTTTTAAGATTTCACAAATATTTTTTTTAAATCATGTTGAGTAGCTCACCTCATTGTTACAGGAATTGAGACATTAAATTTTAGTAGTTTTTAAATATATAATTATACAAAGTTTCGTAATCGCATTTCAAAGCGAAAAATGTTCGCTCTTGTTTTAACCCTTTAGAAACCGTCAGATTTTTTGTTTTTAATAGCTTTTTGTGAATACTTGGTCTGGTGGGTGGGGTTAGGTTTAGGAAATTTACATAGCTTTCCTTATTATCACCTAATAATTTTACAAAGTTTTAGAAACGCAACTCGAAGCGTACACATTTCGAACTTCATGAATCCTAAATAAAACGTCAAAAACGTTATTTTTTTGACAGCTTAATATACAATTTTTTTTTCTAATAAAGATACGCTGAAAATAAAACAAAAGCATACTAAAGCAATAAATATATTTTAAATATTTCACTAGTACTTTTTAAAAAATAATGACCTTGAAGCTGGAGCACGTCATCATGATAGGGTTTAGCACCTCTCGGCTTGGGATCGAAGGAAGGTATTATACATATATTTATGCCAATGTGATTTTGTACAATTATACAATTTTTACCAATATTTATTTTGACTGACTTACTAGGCAGAACATTAAACTAGTCTTCACAAAAACACGAATATACTAATTTTAAATTTTGCCAAAAAATTAATTATAATAACAGTTTTTTTCCTACGGATATCAAAGCAAAAATATATATATATATATATATATATATATATATATATATATATATATATATATATATATATATATATATATATATATATATATATATATATATATAAATTAAAACATTTAATACTGGTCTGCATCAAGAGGATCATTCTTTCAATAACGAATAATTTATGAAACTCTTTAAATTATATGTCTTAATCAGAATAAAAAAATATGCATTATTTTTTGGAGCTTAATCTTTTTCTCTACGTATCTCTTAGCCAAAAGGTTATTTGGTAAGTTAAAGAATTAAAAAAACAAAGAATTCATCTTAGAAAAACGATGTGATACGGACATCGATAAAAAGTTATCCATTTTAAACGGATATAAAACGGAATGATTTACAGCCCTGGTCAACTGAATGGATTTTGAATTTGGACATCGGTAAAATAAAATAACCTTTTGACTTTTTACTTGTGCTTTTCTTTATACCTAAAATAATAAATTTAAAAAATAGAATGAAATTAATAAATAAGCAAAACTTCATCTTAAGCTATTTTTTTGTACATTTTATCATGTTATGGAAAAATATATAAAAACATTTTATATACTTGGCAGTACTCCAATCTTTTTATAATTATGTCATATACCTCTATAAAAGCACAAAGTAATTTTCCAAAGTACTTTGTCGATTTATCATCCGATGATTCTTAACATAAAAAATAGCAAAATACTGAGACTAAAGGCAGTGTTTAAACCGTTTGCTTTTGTGGTGATATGCATTCTGACTGCAAAACTTGAAATTTTAACTTTACTTAAGCAAAAAAGAATTATGCAATCCGCTATATGAATAAATATCGGCATTAACAGCATTTTCATCGATTTATTTACATCGCACGTGTTAACAAATTATAAGGATTTGGTTCACTTAACTTAGTTAACGTTTCCACGTATAATTTTATATTTGCAAATAGGCCTTTGCGGCTTTAATTAGATACACCTTAAAACCACACAGGGAAGTTAATAATGAGATTATTACAATGTAAAAGAATATATTTTGCCAATTGTGATGTTTAAAACTTAGTAGGACTAATACCTTACAGTGTTGAGATTTGCCTAGAAACAAGTAACCTTATTTTCCAATTGTACAGGGTGAGATCTCGAAAACTTAAAGAAATACGAAATCGACTAAACGGAGGGAAAGTTGCGCAATTTGATTCTGATCAAAATGCCACCGTATAAGTTTGAAAATTTTAAATACGTCCCAAGATTTTTGAAAAAAAAAACGAATATTCGCGATTTTATTTTTATTTTTTTATGAATTGATTTAAATAGATATAAGAAAATAAATATTACATCATCATTGCTACTTTTTCTGTTCTACAAGACAGTGTTATTAGATTTACACACCGACGTTTTGTCTTCAAGCTGTTATCATCAACTTTGTTTTTTTTTAACGTATTTTAGGAGCTTTTAGGATCCTAAAAAAAAGGAACATGGCCCTTATTTAACATTATTGTTTTTGGTATAATTCCTTCTTTTTTTCCAAGATTAATAAAGGATTTTAAATTCTGCCTACATTTTAAATTCCAAGACAATGATCTCAGAAACTCAGGTTTAATCAGATTGCAAACTTCTAAAATACTCCCTAAATATACGATAGTACAGCCTCTGTTTCAGGGCGTCCTGAGTCAAAATTAGTAGTTTTTAAAATGTTCCATTTACTTGTATCTTTAAACCCACTTACTTGCCAAATTTAAGTTTTTACTCCCTAATTTTGATGAGTTAATGAGTAAGTCAGTTAGTTAGTCACTATTGAAATGGGCAATTTCCAAAATCAATAATCTCAGAAACACACACAACTTTCTTAAGTTTTTTACAGGTAATAAGAATAGTTATGTGACTTTACATGTCCTTTTAATTTTAATACCTTTGTGTGAAACGATAACGAAGTTATAAAAAGGGAAAAAATATGCAAAAACATTTCGTGTAATATACACCCTTCGTGCGTTAGGCCAACTTGGCTAGAACTCCTTGGCCTATTTATATTATATTATATATAATATATATATATATATACAGGTGTAAAAAGTATGATGCTCATCATTTTAATGGGCGATAGTAGAGCTCAAAACAAGTCAAAAAGTTCATATAACATTTGTGTCAAAACTTGACAGATTTTTGTCTAAACGATATCAAAGATACAAGCTTTGGTAGCAATTATTCTGAAACGCTTAACAATTGGCAACTTTCATCTTAATCGCTCATCGGTGAATTATTTTCCTAATAAAATAAATAAGTTTTAAAGGTTTCAGTTTACAGATAAAAAAAACAATAATAGTATTTCTCCCAGTAAAAAATTAAAAAAACAATTATTGTCAAAGTGCTACCGCAGCGTGGAGTTCGTAGTCGTCGGCATTGCCGCGTCGCGATTGCTTTACTCGCCACGGATTTAAGTACGTTTGTTTATTTCGGCGTTAAAGTTAAAAATATGTTTTCAAACCGGGAATATCCGATATGCTTTTAATTTACGGTGAAGACACCAAAATGCTAATTTAGCTGCTCAAATTTACAGTGAAAGATTTCCACAACGAATAATCCATTTGAACAACCATAGTACAAGGTACCAAAGAGTTTTGGAAACGGGATGGTGCAACCGAAAATATAAATGAGGACCTAACATAACTGGGAACAAGAGGAAATAATTTTGGAAATTGCGGAAGAAAACCTATTAGTACGAGGTCATTAGGCCGCGAAGTAAACATATCACACTCCATTATTACAGGACCTTCGGGAAAATCTTTTATCCTTATCACCATCAACGTGTGCAGGCTTTACTACCCGAAGATTTTCCACGCAGATTAGCATTTTGCCAATGGTTTTTGCAAAAAAACAATGAAAATCACCAGTTTCTTGGTAGCATTTTAGTTACTGATGAATGTACTTTACCAGAGATGGGATATTAAACTTCCATAATACACATACTTGGTCACAAGAAAACCCCATACCATTCACGAGGCCCATTTTCAACAACGTTTTAAAATAAACATTTGGGCGGGTTTCTGGGTGATAATGTAATTGGTCCTTTCAGTTACCCAAATCTTACAGGGCCGGTATTTAAATTTTTTTCACAAAATTTACCTCAGCTTTTTGGAAGACACCCTGGAGGACTTGCCCTTGCAACAAAGGCTAAATTTATGGTTTCCATGATGGGGCACCACCTCATATTTTTGGAGGAGTCGTTGAACGTTTAAACACCAATTATCCAAATCGTTGGATTGGCAAAATGCTCCAGAACCAAGAAAATGGCCCGCGAGATTCAGACTTAAATCCGTTAGATTTTTGGTATTGGGGTGATCTTAAACAACTTGTTTAGAGGAGGTGAAATTCAAATGAAGCTCAACTTCGTGATAAAATTTTTAATTCGGCTGAATTAATTAGGCACAGAGGGCGAGTGTTAAGAGTACCAAAACTGGGTTCTGAAGTGAGGCTTGTGTAGAAAGGGAGGACGACATTTTGGCAACTTATTTAAATGTAAATGTAACTGCTTTTTTTATAATTAGAGACTTTCTATTCTTTAAACAAAATAAAAAAGTGCTATTTTAAAACATAATTTGTGTTCTTAAAATGGATATTTAGCCCATTCTTTTGGTAAGTACGACTATTTTTTAATTAAAAAAAAACCAAACAATAATTATATATTTTTTTACCTAAATTTAATTAAATTAAATATCAAAATAAATTGCAAAAAGTAATTTTTATTATTTGTAGAAATGAACATCTTCTTAAAAAAAAAAATGTAAACATGCAAATTGTGCAAAAAAACGTTCGGCTCGAGTCACTTCGACGAAACGGGTGCGGTGTTGCCAATTTTTTTAAACTTTAAAAGGCCATATTTTGAAAACAATTAACTTTTGACCTATATGTTCTGGGCTTTTTCAACTTGTTTTGAGCTCCACTATCGTCGATTAAAATCGTGAGCATCATACTTTTTACACCCTGTATATATATATATATATATATATATATATATATATATATATATATATATATATATATATATATATATATAATATATATATATATATATATATATATATATATATATATATATATATATATATATATATATATATATATATATATATATATATATATATATATAAAACTTGTTGGGAGAAACCGTTAAAAACTTAATTGTTTAATACATTTTTTTTTAAATCCATTGTGTTGTTGGGTTCTCTTAATTTAAATGCGTGGATTTTAGTTAGGTATGAACATGAAAAAATTAACAATTTTAAATTTTCAAAGTAATAACATGAAATTCTTTGCGGTATTCCGTTGTAGTGAACCTTAATGAATTGTAGCAGCCGGGGCCGGGTTTAAAATCCGTGGCTGGGATTTTGAACCGTTTTGGAGTGGGCAAATTTAATAAAATTTGCTAATTATTGAGTGTAGCCAATTAAATCGAATAACCGCTATCAATATTTAAATTATCGCTCGGACCACAGGATTTGTAGATACGTAAAATTTGTTTTTGGACAATGTTTTTATTTATATTTTATTAAGAAGAAAATTGCGTTTATTTAAACCATTTAAATGTATATTAATCTAACAAAAAAATTGCAGAAAGATTTTTTTTTTTGAATAAGTAAAAAGATAAATAAATAAAACCCATCAATTAAAAAAAATCAGTACAAGTAAAAAAACAATTCCTTTTTTTATTTTATAGTTATGGTACCCACAGAGAGACAGAGACTGACAAACAAAAACAAAAAACTATGTTTTTCTTAATATAGGAACACCACCATGTTAGGATTGTCAAAAATTCCGAAATGGAATGCAGTACTGAAGTGCAAAAATAGGAATAAACAAAATAAGGTAGTTTAAAATATCTTTGTCTAGAACACAATATTTTAACATCTTTTATGTTTACACCAACTTTCTGTCTTGGAATCATTGGAGTTTTTATTAAATTTATATTTTAAATATATTTGATAGTTATTTAAAAGTGTTTTTTGAACCAATAACATTTGTCACTAAATAGGTAAATATCTTTTTTATTAATTTTACCCCTTTTTATCTTTAAAACAGGCTCCAAAGACCTAGCTACCGTCTTTAATTGCTTATCTCATGTTTTCCCCATTCCATAAACGGTGACCAAATAATAAAACATACACAGTTTTATTCCTAATTGGATAATTTAGGAAATACTTCAATTTTTTAATACATTTTTTACAATGTTTTCGAGTTATTTTTAAGATAAGGTCATTTTTTATTAAAATTCTGAAATTTGATTTTCACTTTCAGCTCCATATTTTTTAAAACTAAGCAATTTAAATCGGTTAAAATTTTAGAAATTATTTATGGTACATAGATAAAGAGAATTAAAAAAGGGCTACGAATTATTTTAATTGGGGTGGTAGAGACCTTCCTTTTTTAAAAATAGGAAGGGCTTTACAAACGCTTTAAAAAAGTTATTATTAGTTTTCCTCCAAAAATACGTAGATTTTGCGTTATTTGCCTTTGAAACTCTGAAATTTTGTGTTTGATGAATAAGAGCTAATATTTAATAAACCACAACTTGGTTTGTATTGGTCCCACAGCAATTACAAAAAAAACATCTGAATCGTTTTTTTAAATACTATAATTTTGTTATTTACAGTTTTTAATAAAATGCATACTTATCGAGTTATTTGCAAAAAAAGACGATTTAAAACGTTTATTTTATCGACGCAAAACTCCGACTTTCGATCGCAAATAACTCAAATAGTATGCATTTTACAACAAAAAAATGAAACATTTTTTGCTTATAAATCATTTTTCTATCGATTCCTGTGGTCAAAATATAAAAAATTCCATCTCCGAGATGGTTTGGCAACCACCCCCAATGTAAAGGCGCCATTCGGCATGATATAGATTTTGATCCTTGGACTATTTCCTACCTACTGTCAAAATTTCAAGTCATTCTATGCATTTACAAAAAATTTGTAGGCCAAATTGTTCCTTTCCTGGACTAATAAAACTTACAAAGGGTTTAGAGAACGAAAATAAAATAAAACCAAATAAAGCGTCTATGGCAAGAACGTGATATACCACAACCTTTCTCTCTCCCTGTTTCACAATTCAATTAGTGATTTAAACGAAGACTAGTTAGCTCACCCGGTACAGTTTCTATTAGGGCCTTTTCTTATTATAAATGAAATTTGCTATTCAGCTTCTCCCAGGAGTATCTCTCCGAGAAACACAGGGGCAGATGTAATTTAAATTTTTCAAATTGAGTTTCCAAAGTTCGGATGTTGTAGTCCTGACAAGCACAACTAGACTGCAGCAAAAAAAAAACATGTAGGTAGCTATTTAAATTTTAAACAATCCGAAATTTTTTAAGAAATATGTGTGTTTTAAATTTCGAATGCGTATTATGTTCGAAAAGAAATTGCTCTTTGATACATTGGATTTTTTAGTTTTGTATGTCTATCTCTTGTTGCTGTAGCTTAAAATCTATCAAACCAAAAATACTAACGTAAAATGAGGGCCAAGTTTTATTCAAAAATCTTGACTTCTTAAAGTACTGAGATGTAAAATTTGGTATGTAAACTCAGATAGGTATTTTACCTAGAAAAAACTTAAGAAAGGCATGTAAAATGGTTTCTGAGATATTTGATTTTTAAAATCGCCTATTTTACTACTGACTGATTGACTGACTCACTGATTGACTCATCTAAATTATGCCAAGTTCTTTTGTGTCTTGGTAAGTTTTTTACTAATCTATCTGTATCATTTAATGTTGTTTATTATTAATACAGACAGATTAACAACTTGGTCCTTATTTTACATCACTGATTTTGGTTTGATCTCTTACTTTTTTTTAAGTTAAATGAACGAAATAAAATTACGCCTACATTTTAAATTTGAAAACAATTATTATGACCTTAGAAACACAGGTTAAATCAGATTGAAAACTTCTAAAAATGTGCAGTTTTTAGACTTTTTTCTTTACTTGTGTCCTAAAACCTATTACAAAACATATTTTAAGTTTCTTTTTGCTCGGGAAGTGCCTCATAATTTGATAATGAATGAACGAATGAGTTAGTGAGTCAGTTAGTTATATAATTTACTTAAAAACCACTGTTAATAACATTACCCTACTAGAAAATACTAAAACCTCTGGTTTTAGTATTCCCTAGTGGTGTTCTGTTTTTAGAGAGTTTTAATTACTAAAAAAAATATTACATTTAATACTTTTTTTTGTTATAAGTTTAAAATACTATTTTGTAATATAATATTTCAAAATTTTAACAAAAAAATATTTAACTGTTAAAATTTTTTAGCAATTTAGAATCTTTAAAAACATAATATCACTAGGGAATAATAATCGCATAATAATTAAAGGCATTATAACAATTTTTATTTATTTAGTTTATTGGGCAAGCAACTGGTATTTTTTTTACTGTATAATGTCATATATTTATTTAAATTATCAAAAAAAAAACAGATTTAATTGTAATAGTGTAATGAAAATAAGTTACCTACACCCCATAATTTATGGAATAATTGCTAATTTTATAATTTGTTTTTTTTTTAAACATAATTCCTCGGTAATATCAAGTTTGATACTAAAATGGGACAACAATGTGCTGTAATGCTAATAATAAAATAACTTATTTAATAAAATAATACCATAGTTATAAATAATGACAATTTTGTTAAATAAATTATAATAAGAGGAAGAGATATTTATTAACCTTAGTATTTACTTTTATTTTAGCAAGTACATGTAAATTGAAATATTTAATTTATGTTTGCATTAAAAGTAACTAAAAATAAAATTTATTAAACTAAAAGCAAAGTAAAGATTTAATTATTTAATTAAAGAAAAGTTGCGCAATGTGTTTGCCAATCATATCCGTTTTAAAAGAAAGTTATTTTATTTTTATAAAAAAAATGGTAAACTGAAAAAATAATTTGCTATGAACAAATTTTACGTTTTTCAACTTACCCACTTAAATATGCCTCTTGGTAGGTTTGTTTTGTTGTTTTTAAATGATTTGCTTGGTAATACATACAACGTGATTTTGAAGAACATGTGAACTAAACCCAATTAACAATGTTATCTCTTATTTTACCGCAGGAAACACAAGAGAGGAATTAAGCCAAAGCAACAATTTGAAACGGAAATGATCATAAACAGTACTCGATTATTGTGGTCTTCCAGATAATTAGTCCATTAGCAACAATTACTACAATTAACATGGGCTTGCGTGTGTGTAATTACAATCAAAAGACCTATTGCCTTTGTTTTTCAACCCTTTTTAATGTAATGTTTTTACCCCAGGTACAACTCAACCGAGTGTTATATATATGCTTTAGGAAAAAAATGGTACTTTAAAAAACATGTTGTTTTAAAAATTACAATATATATATATATATATATATATATATATATATATATATATATATATATATATATATATATATATATATATATATATATATATATATATACCGGGTGTTGCTCCGTCGAGGGGGACATAGGAAATCCCATGTAAATTTTGAAGTGGTCCAATATTGGCTCCCTAATTATTTTAGAAGAAAATATTATTAGAATTTATTAAAGAGCACGAAAAGTTGTACCCAGTGTACAAATTTTAGCTCTTCTCAGTCCTCCAGCTAAGAGATAAATGCTAAAATAAGTTACGAATCTCCTATCTTCTTACGCGCCCTGTATTATTAGAAGTTTATAATAAAATACCAAAAAAAATATTTAACCTCTTACTCTCCAGTTGTCAGATCAATGTCACATCAATTTTAAATAATGAACTACTCAAATCAAAAAAAAATCACTATTATAAAATGGTTTTATCAGGGAAATAGTTATCAAAGAGTAGAGGACATGTTTGCAGCCTATTTTTCCAATAGGCCAATTCCAAGTAAATCGACAACAGAACGGACGATAAAAAAATTTAAAACTACAGGCACAGTAATCAATAATTGCAAATGTGAAGAAAATCGACGTAAAAATCAGAGACAAATTGTACAAAACGAGAGGGATTTAGACGTGATACTTTGCGTAGAAGAGGCCGAAGGAAACATTAGCACGAGGCAACTGGAGGACATTACTGGACAAGACCACACCACAATATCTCGAATTTTAAAAAGATGTAAATACCAGGCTTACAAGTACGAAAGACACCAAGAATTAAGAGACGGAGACGAAATACGACGACAGGAATTTTGCTTTGAGATGATGGAGAGGACAAACACTGACAGAGGTTTTTTACAAAATATTTGCTTATATTGCTTTACTGACGAATGCACTTTTACATTGAACAACGAACCCAACATTCAAAATTGCCGGTACTGGAGTAACGAAAACGGAACTTATAGAGAAACAAATTTTGCCTGCTTTGAATATCCTTGCTCGTGAAAATCAAGAGATTTGGTATCTAATGGATGGCTGCCCAGCACACAGTACCAGAGCTGTGCGCGAATACTTGAACAACGCATTTAATAACGACATCATAGGCCCGAACCACGCAATATCTTGTCTGAGCCAGGTCTCCGGATCTTTCGCCAAATGATTTTTCTATGGGGACATTTAAAAACTAAGCTTTTACCAATAAAAAATATGAAAATTTAGACCAGCTAAGGAATGCTCTTTCCTGAATGTGCCAGAATATCGATGTACCAACTAGCCAACGTAAGAAATGAGTTTTATAATCGTTTGGGTTATTGTCTGGCAGTTAATGGAGGAATATTTTAGCATTTGATTAAATCTGATATTTTCGTCATAAAAATTTATTTCTAAATGTAGACAAATTTGTTTTATTGTCTTGCTAACTGTGAGTGCATTGTTGGAATTCAGCTAAGGAATGCTATTCCCTAATGTCCAGTATCGATGACAACTAGCCAACGTAAGAAAGTTTTATAATCGTTTGGGTTATCTGGCAGTTAATGGAGAATATTTAGCATTTGATTAAATCCTGATATTTTCGTCATAAATTGATTTCTAAATGTAGAATAATTTGTTTATTGTCTTGCGTAACTGTGAGTGCATTATTGAATTAGCTAAACTAAAATGAAATCAGGTTTTTTGAAATTCCGTATAAAATTGTAAGTTTGGTAATGACATTATAAATATAATAATTAATTGTCACTGATAAATCATATGGTGTTTTATAATTGATTCTAAGTAAGAGGTGATAATGAGATACTACGTTGCAGAAGTATTTAAGCAATTTACTCTTTACTGGCGTTAAAATGCTCAAATTTTCTTTTGGATGGAACTTATTGTGCTTTAATAATCAATAATTTTTTTCTAAAATGAGAGAGAAATATTTGACTCAGCTAGCTCAAAAATAAAATAACTAATAATTTAATTGGACTAAAGAATATGGTTACAATAAATACTTACAGTGCATGAGGCTCTACACAAAGGCAGTGCATTCTTGAAAGGGTATTGTCAATAAAAGTCAAAATATAAATATACTAGTTAATGCTTTATTACAAAAAATAATAAAATAATTGTAACAAATTCCTGCCAAATTGGTGGATGTGCCTTTTAAACCAAAATTGTAATAAGAATTTAAATTATTGAAAAATAAATGACAATGTTAAACTAAATTTGACTTATATACAAATTTAATATTACTAACAAAAGCAGGACAAATAATAAACTGTCAACAATAAAATCCTATATATAACAAAGTCCGTAGCTTATAACTTTTACAGAAAACCCTGATTTACCCACATATACGTAAGGCCATAAGTTGCATTTAAAACTTTTTTCATAGGCACTTACAAATTTAAAATTAAATGATGCAGAATGACGTTATGGAAGTTACAGCAAAATATCTGAGAGCTCTAAGGCTTAAACAAAAAATATATCCGGTCAAGGGTTAACAAAAAAAACAATGTCAGTAAATCTATCTAATTTTAATGATCAAATTCAATATTTATAATTAAACCGTATAAGATTATTCCAAATGATAAGCAATAAATCATACCTCCTACCACAGATTGATATACAACACTCGTACATGTATATGATTACAACTCACAAAGTACCAACTGTTCTACCAATATGTTCAATAGTACCCCGTGTTAAAAACAAGTCTCCTAAGGTTATTACTAGACTACTATAATAAATCTCATCTAATCATCAGTGGTTAAAACTATGACCTACCGCGAATACTCCAATGCATATGTATTACCAAACCGATACATAGCACTGAATGTTCCCCTATTTACCGTATCTACAAATAAGTAAGCGGATACGCACCACAATATCATACCCCTATGTTGTATATTCTTAGTTTAACTTTAAAGCTTCAAAGTGTACATGTGTATACTATGTCCAAATTCAGTCTTAGTTTTAGTGAAGGTACCGAGAAAATAAAGTGTTTATGACTGTTAACTCAGACAGAGAAGGGATTAAGTAACATCAAGCTATTCAAATGATTAAGGTGTTTTTAATAAAAATTTCAGTTCAAATCTAAGGTAGACTATCGACATGGATTCTCAAGTCAATGTAATATCATTAATCTACAAACATTTTCTTAAACCTAAGACTTAGCTGTGATTTTCGTTATTTGAGCAAGTGGTTGTGACTTAGAAAGGAATAGACTAGCTGTCAGTCATCAGCAACTAATGTCGGCAACTTGGGTTTGTATTGAATCTCAACATAAGGCATGGGATTAAATCCATTAACTCGAACTGGAACTAGGCATAAGCAGCATTGGCCGGAACACAAAAAATCAAGCGAAGAAATAAAGCAGGAATAGAAAAGAAAAGAACAGAGAGAAAAGAAGAAGAACCTAAAAAAAAACAACTCCGTCTAAGCTTTATGCATGGTTCGTATGATACTTTTGCAAACACAGAAATTACATCCTTACATAAATTACCCAATAAGCATAAAATTCTAGACAAAGTTCTCCCCTTAAAAAAACAATCCATTAAAGAAAACCCCATAAATTAACTACGCAATTATCATAACCCCAAAATCGAATACAATACGTTTTCAAAGTTAGATCAAAAAATTCAAAGTAGCAATTTGATAAAATGTGTGAAATAGTAAAATTCTTACCTTTTTCCAAAAAACGAGCCACTTTGCCCCTTATAAGATTTAAGAAGAAAAAGGGTTCCATACAAGTTTCCACGTGGTATAATTTTTTAAGAACCATAAATTTCCCAAAATTTTAAAGTAACGTGACATTTCACTCGAAACAACTTCTAATTACTCACAAACGGAAATTTACTTAGGAGTTGTTTAACAATCCCAGGGTTAAAAATTAACTTTTAGAACATTGCCTTTCAGTGGGCTTCTCTTTGGTGGTCAGCAGGAGAGAGAGCTTCCCCAAGCTATTTACCCAGGGCATTTTCTGTCCATTTAACCTGTCGGTCAACCCCCTTCTTGATACAATTCTACCAACTCACACACGACCCATTGGCTGGTTCGTTGCCATAGACTGGCAAAAATAAACAGCTGTTCGTTGCTAACTTCTGATCTATTTCAAGCGTCAAAACATTAACCTGGTGTATTTAGTTTTTATTAAATGTTTTTTTTTTACAAGAAATATCGCTTTTTTAATACACGCATATGAAAAATATAATTTAGATATTTTTTAAATTGTGAAATTGAAGTGAATTTTGGTGTAAAAGAGCTTTTAATTACGCAAAGGGTAAATATACTAAATATTTAAAAAAAACCTAGTGGATTTTTGGGATATAATATGAAAATAAAATAATTCATTTTTACTTGCTGTATTGGGTGGGGCATTTTTAAAAAACTAACCTTAAATATAATAAAGTTGCAATAAAGTATTTTTTAAGGCGTCTTAGTGGTTAAATAGATGCTTATTTTAAATTACAAAAAGGTTTCTATAATATTAAAAAAAACAAAAATAATAAATGAAACTCTATAGCCATATAAAAACCTTTTTTATGTTGTATTTTATTTTCTGGAAATAAATTGATATTACATTAATAAACCCTGATACTAATAATTATTTTAACCATTTTTTAGTAGTGATATCATATTTTATAATCTTTGCTTAGGTTTTGTTTATCTATTTTTGATGGGGTTTAAATCTGGTGATTGGGGTGGTATAAGGTAAAAAAGAAACATTTATTATAATCCATTGTTTGGCCACGTATGTCTTTTTCTTTCGAATCATCAACCTGTTAAAAATAAAATTATTTCCTTTCTCAACTTCTCCCTTTTCTTTAAGTGTCTTTAAAAAACTTTTTATAAACCAATTAATATTTATGAAAATCAATTAACTAAATTTTACCCCATATTGCAGGACATAGAACCTCATAAACTTAACTCTACATGTTTTACGGTTCACTTAACATTTTTTGACAGCAGTTTTTCACCTTTTGATGTGTATGGCTTTTTCTCCAGCACGACTACTATGCTAAGCTTTATATACCGCTTTTGAAAATAGTTGAGGAATGTACAGATGCATCAAGTAAGTTTTCAATTTTGTTGACAGCTAAGAGCTAACAAAAGGCCGTTTTTACTTTACGTTAAAAAAACTTTTACAAGTTTTTATTTTTCTTGAACGTTCACTTCTTGGTTTACTGTTAAAGAATCATTCTTTTTAAAATTCTATACAACACGCTGTACTGTCACCGCTCTTCTAATTATCTTTGCTCTGTCTCTATAAATTTACCTTTATTTCAAGCTAAATTATTTTTTTTTGCTCGAAACTAGAACTCTTTATTCTTTTTTATTTTTTGATTTTCATGATTTCTTAATAAACTTAAAATCATTTTACCTCACTTTTCTGCATCCACTTATTTAATTAAATTAAATCGATATTAACAGTAATAAATGATCAGCACAAATTGGAAGAACGTTATTTGCTGTCAAGAAATTTCATATAAACAGAGAAAAAGAAATTATAATGTATGCAGACAGAGCAGTTTTTATGTTGCTGATAATCGTATTTCCTATTTTTGTGATTAATAATTAAAAACCATTTTTGTATCAAGATTTTTATATAAAGTAGTTATTTGTTTTACAGAAAAATGGATTTGGTTTTTAGTTTTTTTACTCCTATTAACTTTTTATTATGTAAGATGGGATGTACGCAGCTTTTTGCAAATTACTGTGCATACGTTTCTATCTGTGAGGTGTGCAATAAATGAAATAAATACATTTTGCACCAAAGTTTAAATAAAATAATAATAACATAAAATTAAATAAGAAAAAACTACACCATTTTGTTTCCTAAATATTTTCATAAGTTAAGACATTATATTTAAAGAAAGAGTTTACTAAATGATCAAAGACAACAAGTGCGTGACTGTAACTTTACAAATAACCTTTTGCGCTAACCTCGTTAATTGCTTGATTATCATTAATAAATCGTCTTTGGTTTAATTGCCAGAAACATAACAAAGTTTTATAAAACCGCGGAAAATATCCATAAACTTTAGTAATTCTATGAGTTTTATTAGGTTGCAGTGGTACGTTTTGCCTTTGTAAGATTTCTATTTTTTTATTGAGGAGCGTCACATACCTGCAAATTATGCCAAATTTTATTATTATATAAATTAAATTTGTTTTTAACAAAAAAATTAATATTTAAAATTTAATATAAATATCAAATTAAAATGGATACATTGTAAAATTTTATTGTATTCACATTCATTAGGGCCTCATCTATGCTAGTGTAAATAATTTTATTCAAAAATTTAAAAGTACATGGCTAGTTTAAAAAAAAATGTGGGACGAGGTGTTAAGTATTCAGCATCGATGTAGTGACTATTTTTTCGCACCTATCATTTTATTCAATGATATTACTTTTGAAATAGATGCCAAAATGAGTTTTCGACGAATAAGTTTTAATGTTTAGAAATTTCGATAGGGTTATATTTAAAAAAATGTTTGTTTTTTAATTCTGTCTAGACCCAAAAATATAAGGGCTCATATTTAAAATAAGAAAAATAAAGTGCTTTAAAATTTGAAGAGTTTGACACTAAATTTTGGACACCCGTACAGTTCGAATTAACCAAACATGACCAGGGTGACTGATATTACATTACTTAATAGCTCCTCGTTAAATTCGATTAATTAAGCACTATTGGTATTTTTATCCATTTTTAAATTTATTGGTGCAAAACAGTTTTTTCAATATTAATTTTTTTTTCTGAAATCACCGAACCGATGTTGACAAAATTTTAGACGAAGATAGATAACCACAAAAGGTACCTAAATATTTAAAGAATACAGACATTTAATTTAAAAAATGCCCATCGTGACGTCAGCTTTTTTGTACACCCTGTATAACAAAATTATTTTCTCAATGACCGTTGGTTAGGTAACGTCTGCAAAAATATGAAAATTTTACATTGAATAATAAATGAGCTACTTAAGACGGGGTGAGCTGCGGACCTGTATAATCACCAAAGACAGTGTGAATTTAGAAAATATTAATAAAACTAACACACTAACAAAACTCACCACGCCAACGATCGGTTTAGGTGAAATTATATTAATACAAACCAATTATAACATTCGCCAAACATGCTAGTTATTATGTATATTTACCGGTTATTACATACAATATCCGGATTAATCACATTGACCGTAACATATATTAAATTTTATTTCATATTTTTTTCAAATGGTATTTTTTAAAATTCGTCTATTGAAACTTTGTAACAAATTTTATTTTTTTTTAAATAAAGTACAGAAACTAATTTAAAACCAAATGACAAAATGCTTACATTAAACAAAATTTTATCTTTAAATTTCCCAAAAAAAAGGTACCTTTTTACTTTTAATGGACAAACTTTAAAAAATTTCGTCATTTGCCCTCATTAATTCCTCCCTTTTGGGATAAAAATTAAACGCATAATTAAACGTTCATTGTTTTGTTTTGCCTTGTGTTCGTATGTAGTGACTATAAATTTACGGAATATTTTCGTTATAACTAAAGTAGCTATTTTAGACGTGAATCGGGGCATAAATAACTCCTACTTTTAAAGCGCTTTTTTAGGGCTTAAAGGATTACTAGACTTAAATCTTTATCGTCTTAACCTGCATATAGACTACAGTTTTATATTTAAAAATTTTAGTTAGAAATTTCCATTAAAAAGGTTTTTCATTTTTTTTTTGATTTTTTAATAGGCAAGTTTCACATTCTTTTTAAATGGTACCCAAAAAGTTTTAATACGATTTAGATTAGATTAGAATTATTTGAGCGGAGATGGCGAAAAATGACCTCCACCACTGCCAACCTTACCAGATTATTGTGGTTTCTCATATCGTTCTTTAGGTACCTTGTCCAAACCGTCTTAAACTAGACTCCAGAGTCTCGACACTAGCCCTCCATATAACTTGCCGGTTTTGGATTCTCCTCCCCAAGCCTAGTAAACCTAAGCCTGCATAATGCTTCGCAATGGCACCACACAGTAAGGCTGTTTCTTCAGCCTCCTGGCAGAACCTACAGGCTATCCTCCACCAGGTTTATTCTTTCCAGGTGCTTGTTGAGTTACAATGTCCTGTTAGTTGACCTACCGTTATCCTACGACCTTACGGCTGTGGCTCAGTAGGTCCGATGTAAACTTGACCGAGCAGGTCTTAATGAACTGCTTTGCCTGTCGTTGTCCCAGTGTTTGTACCCATCAGCTTTGTCTGTCTACCCAACTCTAAATTTTTAATACGATACAAAATATTTTTTTTACTTTCTTTGGGGAAAAAGATACCTTGCTAAAAAAAATAATTAAAAACTAAATTTTTTTATTTTACCAAGAAAGCTTAAGTATCGTGACGTTAACAGTCCCAGAAATTCAATAATGTCAATCCTTTTTTAAGGGGAGGTAAAGTTTGTTTGAGTCAAAAAGGCCTATATTCAAGAATTTTTTTATAACATATTGTTATTAGAGATTTGTTTTAAAATTAGTATATTATAATACAATATTTGAAGAATATTTAAAAAAGTTTTGGGTCAAAAATATAACGAAATAACGGATTTATTAAGATCTTCCTGGTTTAAAAAAAAAATTTGCGGTGACCGCGATTCCTCAGCCCTGGATTATTTTAAATCAAAAAACAAATTGATTAGGTAATTAGTTTCTTTCTTAATTGACGCCGAGTTTTTATTTATTTTATTAATTAAACATTTTTTTCTTTTTGAAGTTGAAATGTCGATTTTGACAATAAAATTGACCTATTTGTTACTGTAAGATTGATACTAATTGAAAAATAAAAAATAACTCGACGCCACTTAATAGTTTTTTGTATGTAGAATGTGTGTTCAAATTTTTAAAATTATTGGTTCAGTAGTTTTTTCGGAATGGTGGTCACCGACTTTAAAAATAACATATTTGGGAAAATCGATTTAAAGTTTTGTACGCTCACGCAACTGAGTTGGAGCAACGGTCATTAAAACTATCATATATTCCTCAATTTTACTCAGATTGACCTCAAAATTTAATTCAATATTCTTGAGATTGTTATAGATTCAAAATATTAAACAAAAGAAAAAATGAAAAAAGTTTTAAATTTAACTTGCCCCCTCTTAAGAAATATTTGTATTTTTTTAACTCCCTAGTAAATACATTCCGTTGGGCGATTTTTTTAATTCAAATAAACCAGCATTATTTTAATGTAAAAAGTTTACTAACCACGACTGGTATAGTTAATATGCTAATAAACTGAAATGCTAAACGGAATAGTCACTTAAGTTTATTAAACTTTGAGTTACACTTTTATTTCTATATTTGCTTCAAACTTAATTTATTACTTTTTAAAATACTTCCTAATGAAGCAATAACTTACTTTCAATTCTTTTCAACATAACCAACCTTTTTGTTGTGGGTGCTTGCTTTGATAGTGTTTTTGTTTTCACCTAAAAATATTTTTACTTGTCTTAGGATTTAAAATATTTTTTGTATTTTTGCAACACGAAGACAATGACGTTATTATAGATAATGGAAAAATATTTAATAAAGCTTTTTTTGATTATATACATAATATTTTACTAAAAAAATATAAGTCTCAGTCTTAATTTAATTTTGTTAAACTGGCCTATTTTTGTATGAAACTGATAGTATATTGCATTAAAAAAAAAAACAAAAAAAAACAGGGATTTATTTTAAACATAGATTGCTTCTTTGGTAATGACGAATTTACAGGTTTTAAAAATTGGATAGCTAGAAGGAAAAGACGCTATTTGATCTCTCAACATCCATTATTAATATCGTATTTTTGTAAACAAAAAATATCATAGGTGCTCTTATTTCTTAAATAAATAAATAAATAAAATAACTAACCACCTTTTATATAATATTAACACAAGTTCTTGTTTCAGGTGAGTTTTGACCCTAATTTTACAAAATAAATTCAGTTTGGGTGAGTAATATTTTTTAAAATATGTATAGTTTTTTTGTGTCCACTTCCTAATATATAAATATATTAGGGTGTTTTTATTGTTGGAATTTTTTCTTGCTGCAATTTTTCTTACATACAATGTTATTTAAAATTGTCACACCATATTCTACAAACGGCTTTTAGTAGTACTCTACTCTTTTTAAAATATTATATTTTTTTGGCAAATTTCGCACTTTGTATCAAAGGAAAAAAATTATATTATAATGAGTCAATTTTTTGATGTTTTATTACATGAAGAGCAATAAAATTAATTTAGAGGATTTCTTTTGCAATAACAGCAACCCAGGTAGAAATAAAATTTAAAAAAAAGTGTATAAAATCAGGATTACTTGGACTTTTTAAAATTTACTTATTAACAAATTTTAACAATATTTAACAATACGTTAATCTATAATTGCTACTAACCATCTATCATTTAAGATGATATGTTGAATGTACCGATTATTAAAATCTATTGCCTAATTTATTAAAATTATCGTTTTATCAAACATTTTAAATTAGTATACATGTATTTTATAGCCTGGAGAATTCATTACCCACGGTGCTAAATTGGACAGCGAATTGCAATAAATTTAACAGTCATTTGATTATTGAATATATTTAGTATTGAAATACATTTAATTTGGCTTATTAAAATTTTTACATTGTATTGGCGATTAACCAATCTTTATCAATGTTTACAAATTAAATATTTTACGGCAGATAATAATTTATCAAATTAATTATTCTTATTAAATGATCTATTTAAATAAAACAACAAAGTTTACCTATTATCATATGACTTTTAAATTTAGCAAAAATAACAGATTATCTAATCTTGTGGATGTTAATTTTATAAACGTCTTTTATCCGCTAGAATAACCTAACTTTAATATGTAATCGCAATCCGCATTTATAGCAAGTTTACGGTAGCGCGCACTAAACAAACCATAAGGTTATCAGCATGGTATTTAAAGTAATGGGCCAGTGCTGGACTTAAGAATTTTTATAAATCATTAATTAATTTATATTTATAAATATATACATATATATATATATATATATATATATATATTATATATATATATATATATATATATATATATATATATATATATATATATATATATATATATATATATTTATAATTTTACATTTAAAGTGACACTTTTCGCAACTGGTGATGAAAACTCATTGACACCGTCAATGAGTTTTGATAAGTTTATTATATTTTAAAACTGAATTAAAAAGAATTATATCATATTTAAAATTAGAAAAAATATTGTATAAAACGCGTTGGGAAACACTATTTTTAATAACTTATATTGTTTTGCTTTGCTCCTTACAAAAAATAGTGTTTTTCAACTGGTTGCAAAAATAACTTTTTCTAAATTTAGATACTGAATTTTTGAGTTTTGCGTTTTTATTCATAATTAAATTAAATTAGATAGTAATATAAACAATAAGGTAGACAAATAAATATTACAAAATTTAAATTGCAAAAAATAGGGCCTAATAAAAAATGGGGTTTGTGTCAAGACCCAGTCTTTGTACCGCCGTGAAACGGTTTTGAAACTGTTTAAATCCATTAAACGCGTAAGTGTCCACTTTACACGGTTTTATGTCAGTTTAAAAACGACAAAGTTTGAACGCTTTCTGTATATTTAAAGGATTCTGCTCAGCTTGGGGATCAGTAAAGGGATCGTGTAATAAACTGTCACCTATCGGTTAGGAATGGGTTTATTTGACTGGACTTGCATATGGCCATACAATAAATGGTTTTTTGCGAGATTGAAACAAACTTATAAACAGAAGGTAAAAAATGTTGGTACAAATAACGTTAACTCTTTTCCTGCTTGGACTTATGTTTTCGATAGCAATAACAATATATTTTAAACATCTTATTTGTATTGTATGTATTTATACAAAACGAACATATATTTACTAGAGGCAGTCTTGCCGTTTGGCAGTGCAAATAAGCGTGCGAGAGAAAAAAAAGAATATTAGTATAACCTTTCTCCGTGACTCCAACGTGTCGGTTGATCGACGAGGAGAGGCCGATCAATCAGCACGCAGAGCGGGGTATATATACTCCCTCCACCGACCAATAAGCACGTTAAAGGGAGGGAGAAAGGTTATACTACTCTTCTCTCTCTCTTGCAAATATATTCGCTTTTCAAGCGGATCACCAAAAAACAGTTTATAATTTTTCTGCGTACACAAGAAATGTATTAATACTACCAGCAAACACAAAATAAGTCAATAAAATAGTAAAACTTGTTTAGAATTTATAAATATATAGAAATCACAATATAAGTCAGTCCAAAAACTAAAAAATCTCACTCAAGCGGCCAGTACGGAACTGGCCGGCGACAAACGTGTAAATAAAATCGATCTGCCGGTCCGTTCTGCGCATGATTTAGGACCATAAAATCTAACTTTTGAACTGCGCATCTGATACCCTTTGCCGGTTCATAGGAAGGTCAGTGCTTTTATCTGACATACACACACAACATCCACACCACAACAGGTACTAAAAAGCACGAATGGTTTACGAATTCTTGGTACGATATTTCTTAAAGAGTCATTTGAATAAACTTGTTTTTTAGGGAAAGTTAGAAATATGGTATTCAACAATTTGTGTCATATCTAATCCCATCAGAAACACCTAAGACAAGAAGTCTCACCCCTATGTAAGATAGAAGACAAGTTTTTATCCAAAAATCTCGGTCTTTTAAAATACTGGGATCTAGACCTCCAAGTACCGCTTCACCCACAAATTGCATTTAGCACATTTGGGACAAATTTTAAAGTGCTTTCGCTCACCTATTTCAATGGGTTTTCGGTGATATTCCAACCATTATCGGCATACTCCATAACAGCAACGTTTTTAAGCCCATTTCTTTATAGATAACAATATATATTTTAATTAAAATATTTATATAATTATATATTTATTATGTATGCACAATTATTAAAATTAAGCTGTTTATAAAAAAATAATTATTATTACTTGTTTTATTGCTACATATGCACTGCTTATACATTTGTGAATGAAGTGCCCAAAAAAACATGGCGGAAGTTGGGGCATGCGCACAAAAAATTTGAATTGCTACAAGGGTTGTTATAAATCTCAGTACTTTAAGAGACCCAGATTTTTGAATAGAAACTTGGCCCTTATATTACGTAAATGTTTTTGGTGGGAATTTTTCAATGAATCAAAAAAATCTCACCTGCATTTTAAATTTAACGATAATTATGACCTTAAAAACTGGAACGATAATACTGCCTCTGTTTTAGGGCGTTCCAAGCAAAAATATGCAGTTTTCAGAATTTTTTCTTTACTTGTGCCCCAAAAATACCTACATACCAAAAATTTAAAGTTTGTACTTCCTCGGAAAGTCCCCCATATTTTTAAGGTCAGTCAGGTAATGTGAGAACTAGTTTTTAAAATCACAGGTAAGATTTTAATTTATATTAAATGTACATTATTATTTATATTTGGCTAAATGTCTATTAAAAACGTTTTAAATAATTTACAAAACAATTAGACCCAAAGCCATACATTAATACCAACGTAAATTTTCGTCAAAAAAAATAATGAAGCTTCCAATTAAGCTTTGTTCTGGCAACGCTTAACCCTGTTTATTTTTAGTCGGAGATATTTTTTCATTAAGACTAATTTTTAGCGTTGAATATTAACTTTTGTTGGCCAGACGTTGCTTCTCGCTTCTTTTTTTATCAGTAGAGTAACTAGAAAAATACAATGGATAATTTATATTTATGCTGTAGACCTTAATTGTAACGTATGTGTTTGTATTTACCCCCTTGTGAACGCTGGAAATAATTTTGTTTGTTCGGTCAGAGTATTTGAGAAACAATTTAATGGCCTTTGGTACGGTTTTTCTAAGAATAATATTTACGAATTTTATAGTACATATTATTTTATACGAACATATCACGTAAAAAAGGGTTAAGTTTTAAATATTCTTGAATTTTTTTTAATAAAGTAAAAGAACTGTAATACAGGCAAAATTTGAACTAAATGTCTTAATCTACATATATTTTTTGTAATAAAAGAGTATTTTTAAGTAAAATTAATACCGTAATTAATATTTATTTACTAAAATCCATAATTAAAAATAATAATTCAATTGCCATAATGCTTTAATAAAAAAAGTCAACTTTTCTCTCTAAAAGTTGACCAATTGTTCGTTTTTCTTACAAGTCATGTTGTATTTAGGCTGATGATGGTCATCTTTTCCAAACATGTATTTGCTTTTCCAGAGGTCTATGTCCCTTTAATTAAAAACAACTTGAGTGGTAAAAGATGTCTTTGATTTAAATCAGGGAAAAGCTTGCCAATTCAAAAAAGAACTTGGTACAATTTTGGATATCAGTACTTTAAGGAGCCAAGATTTTTGGACAGAAACTTGGCTCCTATTTTAAATAAGTGTTTTTGGTGTGTTCCCTTTTTTTCTGATTTTATAAAATGGAAAATAATGAGTAAGGAAAAGTGATAATTCTTCTCCCAATATAAGTTCTTTAACAGTTTTATTTATAAGGGTATACAAGTTCTGTAAACTTGGATTTATGGTTATTTTTTCCAAGTAGAATGGAGTTTAAGGTTTGATAGGTAAACTATTGCAACTTTCTTGGTTTGATGTATAAAATTCTGCATTTTACATAATGACCTCAGCAAGGCAAGTTTAATCAGATTGCAGACTTCTAAAATTCCCTCTACACAATCATTTTAAGGAGACAATGAATGAGTCAGTCATGCAGCAGTAAAATAGGCGATTCTCAAAATCAAATATCACTTATCTGAATTTAGAAACCAAATTTTATACTTTTATGTGGAACAATATCAAAGTTATGACAAAGGGAAAAACGGTAAAACGACACACTGCGTGCGTCAAGCCTCAACTTGGCCAAGCGCAATACCATGTCTCTAGATAATTCATACAAAACCACATTGATACGAACACATATATCTTTCCACAATCTCAATCCAGATTTGCTCAAGCTAGTCCAAATGGGTCTTTAACAATTGGCTGCTTTATATGCTTTGGTCGATCATGTTAGTTTTCCATTAATTTTAAATTAATTAATAAATTATAAATACATTGAATTTATGAAACACCCTCAAAATATATTATCTCACTAAAATTTATTATAACAGAAATATGTACAGTGCAATCCATTATAAGTGAACCCCCAAGTTTTGGCCCATTTTTTTAGAATTTTTAAACCAGAAATTTATTAAATTAAATGGAATAGCTTAAGAGTCCATTCGCGCCGCGAAAATTGGATCCAATTTGGGGTTCGGGGCATAATGTTTTTCTCAAAAACGGTATAAGTTATCGATAATTTTCAAAAACTATATGTAAGCCAACACTTAAATCTAGGCTTCTGCTGTAATAGTTTTTTAAATTGGGATTTAGTTTTTAATATTTCCTTGAGTGAAAGTCACCCTAAAATCGGTTATGTTTAGATACTATTTTCTCTTAACTCGATTCATATTTCAAAATCCGTTACAGCAGCGGCATAGATTATTTCCTTACCTTTAAAATGGTGTATAATTTATGTCATTTAAGTGAAAAATAGTTACCGAAAAACGTTATCTCCTGTAAGCTTGCAATCGGAAACAACATCGCATATCGCATCGATTCACCGAATTTGGAAGAACCTAAATAAAATATAATATTTTTAATGCGGCTATACGAAAATTGTGGTAGTTTAGTCTCTGCCCACCGTCTCCACGTCCTTTCAGGTGTGGTTCCTTCCACGCGGCCGTCGCATGCGACTAACGCAATGCGACTAACGCATGCGGCCGCCGTTTAATCAGGTGGTTTCTTAGGACCGCGGCTCAAACTCGCGATAGCAAAATTATTAATGTAAAGGGAATAATCTTTGGTAAGAGTCGTGATGGATGATTTAGCAATATATTTATTATTAGAAGAAAAAGAGGATGACGAAATACTATTACAATTAGCCAACCTGAAACATAGCAATGCATGATAATATAAATCCAATATTTCAGCAAACACGCGATGAGGGTTGTTATACTACATTAATAAATCGACATCTGCAACAGGATGAAGTAAAATTTAGAAAATATAGTCTGAACTGAAAACTGAATAAAGCATAGTTTAGTTTTATTCTTGACTTAATAAAAGACGATATAAAGTCCGAGCCATACAACAGAGTTGAATATCCAATAACCCCAGAGGAAAAATTAGCCATTGTATTAAGGTAAATCTGTACAGGGTGTACCAAATTCGAGTCTTATCATTAGAATTTTGGAAACTTAAAGAGATACGAGGTCGGTTAAATGAAGGCAAAGTTGCGCAATATGATGCTAGTCAAAATGCCACCTTAGAACTTTAAAATTTTCAAATACTTACTTTTGTAAAAAACCGATTAGTCGCGATATCGTTTATATTTTTTTATGACTTTATTTGAATGGATGTAACAAAATAACTTTTACATTTTCATTGCTACTTTTTCTGTTCTACAAGATAGTGTTATTAGATTTATACACCGACGTTTAGTCTTTGAGCTGCCATCATTAACTGTTTTTTTTAATACGGCCCTGGATTTTTTATTATGTATTTTAGGAGCACTTATTCGAAAAATTTATATTAATGGCAATTTTTATAAGAAACCATATGTTAGAGAGAGTCAGACAATATATTTTTGGCAGGATCTTGGGAAAACATTAAAGTGATTTTTTTGAATAAGTGCGAAACATCATTGGATTTGGGATCTTAAAAGCTCGTAAAATACGTAATAAAAAATCCAGGAGCTCATTTAAAAAATAAAGTTTCAATTTTTAACAATTAAAAAAAACACCGGATATTCCACACAAAACAACACAAACAAAATATCAGTCGCAGACACGACTGCGGCTACACTGCTTCTTCAGCAGTCCAGACGCATCAATCGCAGTCGTTGACAGCGGACGCATACGGCGGCCGCTCGGAACAAACCAGGCACATTTAAAAACATGAGTAGGAGTGCTTTGCGGCTAACGTAGTGCGTTAGCCGCATGCGGCGGCCGCGTGGAAGGAAACATACCTTTCGCCCGACCCCTAAGGTGTAGCGTAAATGCACAGTTTTTTATGACCTAAAAATTTTTTTGGTGGTGTCAGCTATCAACGAGTAATTGCAAAGTCGTCAATTTTTTTAGTAGGATGACTAGTTTTAGTCAACATTTTTTCGTAGTTTGAAAATGTCTTTAATAAACTCGATAAAAATTGAGGCAGTTGATTTTAATGGCACAAGTCTGCCTATATAGAGCTGCCGATATCTTCTGGGCGCAAGAGCCTCTCGTTGATTGTTTCTAACGTAGCATAAGACAATATCGCGTTTTTCTTCGTTTAAATAAACCATTTCTACCGAAATTGACTGATAAACCAATCGTTTAATGTTTAACACTATCAACAAGAGTATGTAAAAAAAAATTATCTAGACAGACTGACTGACAGGTAACCTATTTTTATAATTATATACAAGGGGCCACTATTTTTTTTGCAATTTTTGAGATGGAATATATTGAAAAATAATCGTTTAACTGCCTTTATTTTTATTAAGCATATTGGAAAAATCTTTAAACTATAAAAAATATAAACGAAAACCACTCATCCCATAAAAAAAATACTCGTTGGTAGTACGCAGTGTGTAATTTACATGAGAGGTTTCGGCGTATTTTGACCCCTACCATAACTTCGTTATCGTTCCACACAAAGGTATGAGATTTAATATGTAAATTCACATAAGTATTCTAATTACCCGTAAAAGAACTAAGAAAGTTAAGTCAAGTGGTTTCTTAAATATTCGATTTTGATAATCGCCATTTTACTACTGACTGACTGAGTGACTGACTCATTAAAATTGTAGGGCTTGCCGAAGAGCGGAAACTTGAAATTTGATATATAAGTAGATTATGGGAAATAGGTAAAGAAAAAATTCTAAAAACTGCACATTTTTACTCGAAACGCCTAAAACGGGCTGTAATATTGTATACTTAGGGAATATTTTAAAAATTTGCAAGCTGATTAAACCCGAGTTTCTGAGATCACAATTGTCTTAAAATTTAAATTGCAGGCAGAATTTTATTCCCTTCATTGAACTTAAAAAAAAAGACGAGATCATACCATTATGGCCAATTTTCTATCCAAAAATCTAGGCTTATGAAGGTACTGAGATCTAAAACTGGATTAACCTGTGTTTTAACTTGTCAAGTTTTTTATTGAATAATTAATTATGTATTATTAAAAAAAACTCTCATTATTATTAAAAAAGAACATTCAATGATACAGTTCAGTAAAAAACTTGCTAAGTCCAAAAAGAACATGGTCTAATTTTAGATTTCGGTACTTTCAGAGGTCGAAATTTTTGGATAGGACTTGGTCTCTATTTTACGTAAATGTTGGTGGTTCATTATTTAAACTGTAAAGGGCTTAAATAAATGTTTAAGTTTCTTAAAAGAGGAAAACAAATACTTTAAGTTTTAAGTGCTAAAAACATATCACTTTACAATTAATTAATATTTAATGAAAATGCGTCGTAAATTAATTATTTAAAAAAGAAAAAGAAATATAAACTCCCACTCTCAATTAAAGACGTGAATAAAAAGGTAGCAAACATGGTGTCTAGACAAATAATTTAAGATTAGAGAACAATGCCGCCATAGAAGGCTGAATATTATTTTGAATGTTTATTATTGATCAAGCGGCTTTTTTTACATGCTTTTTCTTAAGACTCGCTTTTGGACATAGCTATATATTTTGTTAAATCAAGCGGTAAACATGTACCTTTACTAGAGTTTAAAGTTTTTAAAATGTTTACAAAGCTTTTAATTTAATGTTAGTAGGTAAAATTATCTTTTTTCAAAAGTCTTGAGTCAGTTTGGTTATAACTAAGATTGGTAATTGTGTAAAATCGCGGCTTCACGTTTTTGGGATATAAAATCAACATAAGTAATTTTTTTTTGTCAAATATTTTTATACCTAAAGTTTATCAAAAATAAAATAATTTAAAAAAATTAAAAAGTATAATTTTTTCAATAAAAAAATTGATTTGAATATATTTTTTTAAAATCCAAAAATTGATATTTTTATTTTTTGTTTAAATAATTTGTCTTTACACGTAAAATATAAAACAAATCACTAAAAATTGCTAAACTTAAATGGATGCATTTTATTGACGATAAACTTAAAAAAAACAATTTTTATTCTTTAAAATATATAATGTTATAAAACCAAATAACAATATTCCAGAATTGACTAAATAACTAAATCTATATTTAAAAATCAAAAACTTTATCAAGTCCTAGGTCTTCCTGGATTGTACCTAGTACTGATGCTGCATTACCCGTTGCATAGCTAAACCAATTCTTTGGATAATGAAACTTCGAGATTTTTTGCATGAATTTTTTTGCAAATTTCATTTATAAAACCCTTAACCTCATCATTCATAAGACCCAAAGTTTCAACAGCAAAAGGAATGAAGATAAAGCGGTCTTTAAGCTCTTTATATTTCGAATGTTTTTTATTCTCAGCAAGACGAGCAGCCGCACCTACTAAATTAAAAGTTTTGTCCAGATAGGATTTTGCAAGTGTATTGCTGCAAGTAGCGTCCTAAAGTAATTGTTTTCCATATTTCCAGGAAATTAAGGTCATTCCATCTACACGTTTTCCATCGCTTCTGCAAAATCCAAGAGGCTCTTATAGAAAAGGATTTTCAGCTGAAATCAGAGCTCTCTTGATAATGTCATTTATCTGACTGTGTCTAGAAGAACACCCTGCGCTTTTTTTGCAGCTTAACCCATAAGGGCCATAAATATCAGCATTTTTGCCGCAAATGCAGGTGTGCTCTCCACACACAGGCAGACCAAGTCTGAGAGCGATAGAAATATGGAATGTTTTGTTATCTAACAAATTTCCCAAGGACGAAGATGGAAGTGCGTTAATCCAAGCATTACTTTTAGGGGCCTGAAGAGCAAGTAGACGTGCCTTATCTTCACTTTCTGGCATATGTTTGTAATATATTTATGACAAGTTTGACAAATCAAAAAATCAAAATCTGTCTAGGAAGATGAAATTTTATAAAGTAAATCTGATACGTCATTGTTTGAAACTAAAAAGGCAGAAATAGACATGGTGGATGTATCTCTTATTCCGAGACTTTCAAATTTTACTGGAAGAGTGCTTTGTAACCAAGAATTTAATTTAATATCACAATTTGTTATGTCTTGAACCAAACTTTGTAATACATTATCAAATTCACGAAGTAAATCTGGAGATTTCTAACAAGGTGAACATCTTAACAAATAAGACATTCGAGGTATGGCAAAGGAATATTTTAGTAAATAATAGGAAATATGTGAGTCCATTAATTTTAATTTGGTGCTAAAAGATTTTAAAATTTTTGCCTGTTGACGGAAAGGCCCATCCTAATAAATAAAAATTTGTAATGGGAATAACTGACAGATTAGAAACAACACCTAAAAATTTAATAGTATATTAGAATGATCTTTAGATAAAACAGTTAATTCACACTTATCAATATTTAAATTCAAACCAAAATCTTTATTTCCTCTGATTATTTTATGAAAATTATCTAAAACCGATTTTGGGTTTCCAGCAAGTGTACCGTCATATAGATACCAAAGATTTATTTCTGTATCTAATGATGAAATAAGTAGATAAATTGCTAAACTAAAAAGAGCTGGTCCAAGAAGATCTTCTTGTTGGACACCTCTTTGACAAGTAATATGTTGATCACCGTAAGAAAGTACACTTGGTTTATTATAACACTGAGCTATAAATGGTAAAAATTCCGGAAGATATTCGCTGACACGTGATAAAATGGTTTTTCTATTCATTTTCTATTATTTTTAAAATAAAATTAACATTTGTTTTTGCATTTTTCTTTAAAGATTCGTTAATCCGCCGTAAAATGGAAAAAAATTAAAAAAAACATGTCAATATCTCTATCTTTCGTTTTTTAGGGCTAAAAAAAGGTGAAGCCTCACTAAATGCATAATTACTCTAAGTTTACTAAATATATTTTTTAGGCCAATAAAAATATTTAATGAGTTGATTAACCTCAAAAATTGTGTAGCTTATAAATAACAGTAATTTAATGAAAAAATTATTAAAAATTGAAAAAAAATATATATATATTATATATATATATATATATATATATATATATATATATATATATATATATATATATATATATATATATATATATATATATATAAAAATAAAAAATATATAAAAAATGAGAAACTAAAATCTGCTATTTAAAAGCTAGGATAAAACGCCTAATAATTCATTAAAAAAACAAACATTAAATGCATAACATTAAACAAAAAATTAAATTAAAGATTAAAATAACAACTTATAAGAAAAAGCTCGACGTGGTCAGTAACTCGATGGGTGACCGCCAGTGGTGTATAGAAATTTAGGATTTATTGTGTCAAATTCCTTTTAGATATCCAGCAGAACCAAAAAATATTTTTTGAAGTCTAAGTTTCTGACGATGTTATCCAAAGTACTGAAAAAAGAAGGATCATTGGGCCAATATTTTATGTTAACCCAAACTTTTTTTTTGGGTAGTATCTTAGAATACAGCGGTATAAATCTACCTCTAAAGGGTGCAGTTTTGTAAATTACATTTAATTAGAGAACACGGAGACCACAACAAAAGCGTACATAACCTCGTTTAAGTCCTGATATTCTTAGTCACAATCGCATTAAATAATACGTAATTTTATTTATGCGAAAATAAGATATTAAAATGAAAATGTTATTTGTGGAAAATGATATCTAACATAATGATTTTCAAGAGATTTATATTCGAAAATTCTTTGAGCTAGAACAATGCTTCAAGAATATTAAACTTTTGTCCCAAAATTCCCTTTAAGTCTCTTTTGCAGATTCCTTGATAAGACGCTTCCTAATTTTCATCTCCAAAACTTCTGTTTTGCTTTGTCCTTCTTAAGGATTAAAATTACACCCTATATTCCATAATGAAATCCCTCAGCAACAGTGAAAATTATTAATATTAAGCACAACTACCTCACAAAAGGAAACTCTTAAAGATTGGGGAGAATTTCCTATATATAAATATTTAGCAAAACTTTAACCGGAAAATTTGTGTTTATTTTCAAAAGAATATATTGAATTTAACCTAAATTTTATTTGTAGTTTTTTTAGGTATAATTATTTTAAATTGAATTTTTAAGCAAAAGCTTTAAGATTCTCTCTACATGAAGCCATAATATGTTAGGGTTATAATACAGACAGTTCAGTAAAAAACTTGCTTGTCAAAGAGGGTAAAATAAAATTGTAGAGAGAACTTGGTCGTATTTTACATCTCAGTACTTTAGGGGGCCAAGATTTTTACGTAGGAAGTTGGCCCTTATTTTACATAAATTGAAAATGAGAAAAAAGAGGAGGTCTCATGACTTTTTCTCTGAATTTAAAGTACATTCATCTTAATATCCCTTGAATTGCCTTTGGTTTAGAGACTGATCAGTACAATGTAGCAATTTTTTGATTTAGTGAAATCCTACTGCATTTTAAATTCTAAGACAATTATGACTTAGAAACTCAAGTTCGATCAAATTGCAAACTTTTCTTTTCTTTTTTTTTTCTCCTGGGAGCCGTCTTGATTCATTACCGAAGGCAGAGCAGGCTCTTGGGCTTTTTGTGCGAATCTCCTTTTACAAGTTGGTATAGCCCCGAGACTGGTTGGTTGATATATTCCTGTAGGCTTATTTCCGGTTGCCCAAATAATGCCTGTCTTTTGTAATTCAATGCTTCACAATCGCACAGGATATGGTAGACTGTTTCTTCCCCCTTGTTGCACATTCTGCAACTTGGGTCCCCATTGTATGAGCCAATCTTGTGTAGGTATCCTCTTAGGTTGTCGTGCCCTGTTAGCAACCCTACTGTTATGCGAAGTCTTTTTCTACTTTGTCCGAGTAGTTCTTCCTTTGTTCTTTTGGATGGGCCCCTTATGAAGCTTTTTCAATGTCTAATTCTACTGAGGTTTCCCCAGTATTCCTTGTGTTTGTTTTGAATCCATTCCCTGATATGGCCTCGTCTGTGGTTTTGGTCACTCCAAGCGCAGGTTCTGGTCCAAAGTATGGTGTGGATGATCCCTGTCTTGCTAGCTCATCCGCTTTTTTGTTGCCTTCTATTCCCGAATGTCCTGGTACCCACAAGAAAGTTACTCTGTTGCGTTCTCCCAGGACTTCCAGTTCTTTTTGGAATTCCCATGTCATTTTACGTTACCTTGGGGTTTACAAGTGCGCCCATTGATGCTTGGCTGTCTGTGAATTCCTCATTTCACTGTACACGCCTGCTTCAGTTTCCTGTTTGGTTTGGAACCATTCGTATACCAGATGATGTCTTCAACCGTGCCGGGAGGATGGGGTTGCTGCCTTTTAAACTACCCCGTAAATATGCGATAGTACCGTCCGTGTTTTCCCGGCCGTTCCGAGTATAAATATGCAGTTTTTTTTACTTTTTTCTGTATTTGGTTCCCAAAACCTACTTCCATACCAAAATTCAAGTTTGTATTCCTTTAGAAAGTGCCCCATAGTTTTAATAAGTCAATGAGTCAGTCAGTCAGTCATTTGTAAAATAAGGAATTTTTAAAATCGAATATCTTAGAAGGCACTTAACATAACTTACTCAACTTCGTCACACCTAATTGGAATACTTATGTGAATTTATATAACAAATCTCATACCTCTATGTGAAACGGAAACAAAGTTATTATGTGGAAAAAGACGCTGTAACTTTTCCTGTAATATACACACTGTGTGCTTCAGGCCGAAACTTGGCCTGACACACTACCGAGCCTAGATCCAAATAGAGGTGTTATGAATCAAGAAATGACAATTTTGAATAAACATCATTTTTTTCCCAAGAATATTTTACTCTTCATTTAAACCAGTTTGTTAGGAAAAACTAATTGTGGTAGCATAAAAATTATGGCTAAGATATGACAAATATTTTTGGACAATCTATAGTAAAATACCATTTTATTAGGGAAACACACTTATGTTAATAATAAATTGTAAAAACCAAAAATAATTATGTTTTAAATTAATTTTTTAATGAAATGTAAATAGGTTATTCCTGAGTATAAGGATTTAAAATCTTTATTATCAGTAATAATCACTAAATTACTAACAAGTTTTATAAATTAAAAATAATTTTTAATTTTAAAAGCTTGTTATTATTAATTGGAGTCACAAAATTTCTTACATGTTTTTATAAAAACAAACAGTTTTTGAAATTTGTATGTGTCATTAAATAAATATTTTTCGAATTCTACAGTTAGAAATATAAACAGTGTTTCTTTATTTATAATAAACCCAAATTCCAAAAATCTAGGATGTAATAACGGATTTAGTGATGAATAATCGACATCCTACAAGGCAATTCAGAGTTTAAATTTGCACGTTCGTATATATTCGATGGGTTAGGGAAAAAGAGCACGAAGTGGAAAGCAAAAGGATAGCAAAGGGGGATGAAGGAAGCTATTGGGTGAAATACAAATGACGAGACGTCGATGTGAACCTACAAGCTGAATACTGAACAGAGAGCTGCGGTATTGCGTCCTCTTAGGTCGTCTTGCCATTCCTTCCAGGTAATTTCTTACATTTTCAGACGAGGCAGTTATGTAATAAACTTATTGAAGGTTATGTAAAAATGAAATCTCGCGAAGTGTGTATACGTAATCCGATTTTCAATGTGTGTGTGGCATCTTTCCATAAGTGTGCACTTCACTTCGTAATTCAGAGCAACACCATTTGCAATTCAAAACTTCGTCATTCACTTTTTATCTTTTAAGTGGGCGTCTTGAATAAAATATAGTACGTGTAGGTATTTTTAAGTCTGTCGTAGTCGTATCACTAACATACTTTGAGTAGTCTCCTTAAAATATTAATTTATCTCGTAAAAAAAACTTACACATAACTAAAAGTTTTTTCTTGCTTAACCTATAAAAGTTTGTTTTGATTCGAATATAAATAGGTAAGAAAGCATGACGAAATTTGACTCCAGCAAATTTTATGAAAAAATGCGAAAACTGCTTTCCAAATTTTTAAACTTTATCTAACCATCTTAAATGAACAATATATGGTAAAATATTTAAAAAATCAATATTTCTTAAATTTGTATTTTAACTAACATGTTAAGGTGACAAGAAAGGTTATTTTTACTAAATTTACGAAAAACCTTAATAAAAAAAAATCAAATTAAATTTTTTAAAAATTGTAAATAATCTACCGCTCCCGCATCGCATCGAGTCAAACGTGAAAAGTTTTTTGCGAGGTTTTATATATTTACACTTTTCTAAAGAGACGTTTATTTACCTCAAACGCGTTTTTTTCTTTTAATTTATTTGGAGTTTTTATTTTTCATTAAAAAAATATTTGTACTTACCACAAAATGTATCTCAATATCCATTTTAAGAACATAAATTATTATATTTTAAAACAGCACTTTTTTATTTCACTTTAAAAATAATATGTCTCGGTTGCACACATCCCGTTTTTAAAACACTTTGGTACGCCTGGACTATGATTGTTCTAAAGGGTTGTAGCCGTCGTGGAAATCTTTCACGGTAAATTTGATCCGCCAGATTAGCATTTTAGTTTGCCTCGCCGTAAAAATTAATCACATATTGGCATATTTTCCCGATTTAAAAACGTTTTGACCTACAACGGACAATCATATCGCCACCAGTACGCAGAATGCATGACTACACGAGGCTTTGGGTAGCGCTGTTGCCAATTGTTTTTTAAATTTTTAATTGGGGAAGTTTTTAAATTTTTAATTGGTAAATTTTTTTTTATTATTTTTTTCTTTTTATAAATTAAAACATTTAAAATTTAGTTTATTTTATTAGCAAATGAATCTACTGACAAGCGACTAAGACGAAAGTTTCCAATTGCTATGCTTTTCAGAAATATTTGCTTCCCAAGTTCGTAACTCTGATATGGTTTAACAAAATATATATATATATATATATATATATATATATATATATATATATATATATATATATATATATATATATATATATATATATATATATATATATATATATTTATTTTTTAAAATTTATAATATATTTTTTTTCGATTTTGTGGGTTTGGTTCACCATATAAACAACATAGTGTAAATGACTTTCGACTATTTGGTATTTGTCTTTTAATTCATTAAAATCACTTAAAAATTTTAAATTGGCGTTTTAATATAATAATTATAACCAAAACACTTAAAAAGATTAGTTCATTTTAAAATCTTTTCATCTAAAATTAATAAAATTGATAATAAAACGATGGATCAATTATAAACATCATATATCACCGTTTTTAGTTACCCAATATTCTCGGTTTAAAAATGTATTTTATTTTTTAAGTGATGGCATTTTTTTATACTTTAGGATATTTTTATAAATTTTTCTTTATTATTATCAAATTTTGAAATATTAAAGAGATAAAATTTTTTAGAGGATATACTAACGTTAAAAGAGATGATCGAAATTAAAAAGTAACAATGCCACATAAATTTAAGGACTGAATTTGAGGTAGATTTTCACAAACTTTGATTAAAAATTTATAATCCACGTTAGTATACCTCTTAAATAATTTGTCAATTACCACCTCAATATTTCAAAATTTGATTTTAATAAAGTAAAGATTTGATAAAAAAATATCCCAAGTATAAAAAAATGCCATCCATCGTAAATTAAAATAAAAACTCAATAATTACCCTTAAACCGAACATCATAAATTCAGGGTCGTCCAAAATCTGTACATTGAGTTTAAATTGCATCCTCGTTTTTATTCAAATTTTATTAATTTTAGATTGTTATTGTTTTTAAAATGTACGAAAATTTTTAAGTGTTTTTGACCTATATTGTAATTTATCTATAACAGTAATTTTATATATTTTTAGGATTTTAGAATGTAATAAAAAATTTGAAAATACCCAAACTAGGGCGAAATATTTAACTAATTGTTGTTTAATATGGTAATAAACCCAACAAAATGAAACAAAATAATAATATATATATATATATATATATATATATATATATATATATATATATATATATATATATATATATATATATATATATATATATATATATATATATATATTATAAAAATATATATTTATAATATATTTATTTATATATATATAATTATATTATATATTTAAATATATATATATATATATATATATATATATATATATATATATATATATATATATATATATATATATATATATTCTTAAAAATTACAATAAATTTAATTCCTTAAATGTGAATTTTTGGACAAATGTATATGGTTTCCAAAGCTTTATTACAACAATATTTGTAATTATGCGTTACTTTAAAAAAGGGTTAAAAATCTGTAACTCTGGTTGGTTCTTTTACTGCATGCTAATTTCGTATTACAAACACGTATTTATATATTTTTCTCGAAAACGAAACAAAATGCACAAGACCAAAAAGTTTTTAATTAACTTAAGTCTTTACAGGCCGTTTTTTAAATTACAAATTTCTAACCACAGACAAAAATACAATAAAAAAAATCATTGGGGGTTACAGATTTTAACCCCTCTCCAGAGTAGCAGATGAATACAAATATTGTAATTAGCAAACCTTGGAAAACATATGTATGGAATAAAATAATATTATATTTTTTTAAATTACCACTCTTAAAAAAAAAATTGAAGACAAATGTTTATAGGAACTTTTCCATATTTTCATCCAACGTAGTATTATGTGTGTTATGACAATTAAATATAAAAATACCAAAGATAAGCAATGTAATCCTAAAAGAGTTTTTGGTAATTGTTTAAATGTGTAGCTTCACTTTTTTGGAATGCAAAATCAAAATAAATATATTTTTTTGAGTTGTCAAATATTTTTATTCTTTAATTTTTTAAAAATTTAGTAATTAAAAAAAAGAAATATATAAATATTTCAAGTATTACTTTTTTTTTTTAATTTTAAAAATCGTAAAATTAATATTTTTGAATTTTTTAAAATCATTTGTATTTACACGTAGAATGTGAAACAAATTACTCGAAATTGATAAACTTAAATATATGCATTTTATTGACTAAAAACCCAATTTTTAATTTTCAAAATAAAAATAGCCCTAGCACTACAAACCCATTTATTTTACTTAAAACTACAAACGGAGGTAAATATTTACCCAACAAGATTCTTGCTCTTAATATCGTTCTGAAAGCAGTAATCGTTTTTTATGCCCAAGTGAAGAGCAAATTTAATTTTTATCAAGACTTAGTAAAAATTTATAACTATTTTTCTAAACAACCTATTTTTAAATTTCCAACGGGATTTCAAAGAGGACACATAAGGCTTTAAGAAAAAATATATCATCTTGATGTTTTGCTAAAACAGTCTATTTATTTGAGACTTTAAAAAATCAAACAAATTGAGAATGCGATCAATAAAAAAATCAAATAAATATCCATAAAATATTGGTTTTCAAAAATCCATTTCTGTTTCTCTTATAAAAAATATGAAAAAAAAAAATTAACAAATATAAAAAATATTTATACGTACAATTTTGATTTTACTTATTATTATTTACTTATCAAAATTTACATGGGGTAGATATCTACCCCGGTTTGTAGATCTAGGGTTAACACCGATTTTTTTTTGTATTTGACTTAAAAAATGATTGAAAATAGGTGAAGCCACACTTTTAAACAATTACCGAATATTTAATTAAAAAAAGGAATAATAATTACGATAAGTTTATTGATTGTGCCAAAATAAAGAAATATTATTAATGCTCCAAAAATCATAAAAAAATAATCGTCGATTTCTTTTGACCCGTTTCAATATTATTTTTCTGTCTATTTCGAATATCTATGGTATACAATTAATTATTAAAGGCAAAAGAATATATAAACAACTTAGTTGGTCTTTAGATTCTCTCGTATTTTTCCATACTAACCGCTAAATATATCTTTTATAGCCTCATTTAGCCCCGAAACTAAGATTAACTATGTAACAGTGACCATAACCACACAAAAGTGCTTAAAGTTTTAAATACACATAAATAGACTGTTCCCCGTTTATACAGAAGTTATATCACATATACGAGCAAAGTTCCCATAAGTTCTAGATGTGGTGTTGCTATTTACAGCCTTCGAACTTTGTTTCACTTTTATGTATTTCAGTGAAGTTCTCTGATACAAATATGCGGTATAGTTTTTGTGCCAAACAAACAAAAGTTACATCCACCGAACTTTCCTCTTCTATTTTGTAAAAATACAATTTATCAAAACTAGTCCCATGCACAGGCGTTCTTCTCTAAACTACTTAACTAGCAGCTCTCAGTTCGCAAATCGATTATGCAAATATCTTCTGGTAAAACTCTAATATGTCGGTTGGTGTAGGTAGAATATCTTTTATATATTGGCTTGGGGCAAATTAAACCCCTTGTACAGGGTGTCCCATTTTTAACACTTTCATAGGGTATTTTCGTAATTGTGAGTGCTATCAAAAAAGTAATAAATGCGTTATGTGCTCAATTTGGGTCAAACTTAAAATGGCCAATTAGAATTTCAAAATTTTCGCCCGCTTTAGAGATACGAGGGAAAATAAAAAAAACTGTCAATTTCAGAATGACCCTATATTATCTGAGTTAAAAGAAATACAGAAAAATATTCCATACAAAAGTTTTGTTATAATAATTGTTGAATAATTTGACGTTTTCAGAGTAAGTATACGGGGTTGGAACACCCTGTATAATTTAATCTAAAAAGATAGCATATTAAATTCTTTTCTCAAAAATATAACACGCCATGGATGATATTCTTATTCTTCTTCTTCTTCTTTTCTGAAAGCCGTCTTGATTCACTACCGGAGGCAGCGCAGCTTCTTGTGCTTTTTGTGCCTAATCTCCCATTATCTTTTATACCAATCATCCCATTAGTCTTGTTCCTTCTCCAAGTCTGTATAACCCCGAGACTGGTTGTTTGATATATTCCTGTGGGCTCATTTCCGATTGCCCAAATATTGCCTGTCTTTTGTGATTCAACGTTTCACATTTGCACAGGATATGATAGGCTGTTTCTTCTCCCTCGTCGCACATTATGCAACTTGGGTCCCCATTGTATGAACCTAACTCATGTAGGTCTCCTCTTAGGTTTTAGTGCCCTGTTAGTAACCCTACTGTTATGCGAAGTCGTTTCCTACTTTGTCTGAGTAGTTCTTCCTTCGTTCTTTTGGATGGGCCACTTATGAAGCTTTTTCTATGTCTGATTCTACTGAGGTTTCCCCAGTATTCTTCGTGTTTATTTCGGATTCATCCCCTGGATTATTCCTGTCTCGCTAGCTCATCCGCTTTTTCGTTGTGTCTTCTATTCCCGAATGTCCTGATACCCACAAGAGAGTTACTTTGTTGCGTTCTTCCAGGACTTCCAGTTCTCTCTTTTGGCAACATCCGTTACTAGCCAGTACGCTTGGTCTTATAGTGAAACCTAAAGTGATATAAGCTGCTGATATAAGTAAGTAAAGCATATATTTTTAAAGATATAAAAGTAAGTTATAGTGGAAGATAGAGATAAGAATATATTTACTTAAAGATGATAAAGATTTCCTAGTGAGTAGAAAGATAAGAATAAAGTAAATTTAATGAAAGAGATAAAGATAAAGATAAAGATAAAGATGAAAGATAAAGATAAAGATAAAGATAAAGATAAATGATAAAGATAAAGATAAAAGATAAAGATAAAGATAAAGATAAAGATAAAGATAAAGATAAAATAAGATAAAGATAAAGATAAAGATAAAGATAAAGATAAAGATAAAGATAAGTTTAATAAAGAAAAGATAAAGATAAAGATAAAGATAAAGATAAAGATAAAGATAAAGATAAAGATAAAGATAAAGATAAGATAAGATAAAGATAAAGATAAGATAAAGATAAAGATAAAAGATAAAGATGATAAAGATAAAGATAAGATAAAGATAAAGATAAAGTAAAGATAAAATTACAGATTCAAGTAAAAACAAAGATAAAGATGATAAAGATCATAATAAAGTAAATTAAACAATAGATAAATTTTTACAACCATAGAAGTACAATTAGTAGTTTAAAATAAAGATAAATGTCTAACTACAAGATACAAGTAAAATCACAGATAAAGGGTAAAGTAAAATTTAAAAATAAAATAAAATAAAGATACATATTTAATAAAGATAAATTTGAAAAAAATAATTTATTCGTGGTAAATTTGAAAGTTACAGTATTCTACATACGTTCAACAAACAAAGTACACTAAATGTTGGTATCCAAATTTCATATCACTGTAAATCTTAAACAATTAACCAAAGTATTATTACCCACCCCTCATTAAAGAGGATGGTACAATCTTTTCTGTTTCAGAATCAATAAAATGTCTCCACTCAAATCTGTATAATTTTCACAGTGGAGAAGATTTTCAATTTTGATGTAATGTTAAATAAAAGCAAAATGAATACAATTCTCTAAATTAAACATATGCCCCTTTTAACCTTTCTCTGTAATTCGAAGAACTCTGAGACTTATGGGGAATGTCCCCATGCCAACAATGCATATGTCATAACAGAGTGGAACAGAGCAAAGTATGCTATTTTCAAAGTAGTTGTTCCAATACACCGGACAAATTTGCAGCGCAAACAAGCCACTCCTGAGCCGACTTGACACATAATCTATGTGGGCATCCCATTTTAGCTTGGGATCCAGTATGACTCCTAAAAATTTAATCCGGGGACAGCTGTCATTTTCATTTCCAACCTCCCTCAAAGCAAAAATATTTTTTTTTGTTTTTGAGTGGTTCAAAAGCAGCCTATTGGCACTGAACCAGTCCTCAGCACCCGACTGCGCGTCACACAGCTCCTGCCTTGCTTCGTCTAGAGTTTCTGAAGCAAGAGAAATAGCAGTATCATCAGCGAAGAGTGTATAGTCACACCAGAACTAACAGCTGAGGTCTTCCATCTAGGGCACACTCAGTTTGAGCATACATAAGGGTCTCACAACATGCAGGCTTTGCGGGGAGGAGAAGGAGAAAGCAGCCATACACATAATATACACCTGACGTTAATAAGACTACACTATTTAAAAATATTCAGTGCAAAATTCTTTTTCCGCATGAACATCTTGGCGGATATCTATAGTCATGGTAGAGGAAAGCGGACTTCTGTAACAAGAAAGTAGAGCACAATGGACAATAGACTGCAATGTAAATATGGGCACGCGAACAACCCGCTTGAACCACCCAACTCACCAAGAAAAACCAACAAACACCAATTGCATTTTTACAATAAAGATTACAGAAAATTTAAAGCAAAATGTAAAACTTAAAGAGCAATGTCGTAATCCTTAATTACTGATTTTAAACAAACACCAGTTATCCTTATTTGTTAAGCTAATTTAAAATAAAGTGGCTTAAAAATAATTTGGCCTATGAAAAAAACAATAGCAAAAATCCAAAAGACATTTTGCATAACTATAACTAAAGGTATATGAAAGATTTTTCTAGTGTAACAACGGGTCACCCGCGAAATTTTCCTATTTCCAAGAGTCTCGTTATTAAAAAATGTATGCCAACTTTCTGTACTTAAAATGGGTCTGTATATGACGTCTAGCTCAGAATATATGGGTTGGCGAATATCAAAGAAACTTGAAAATAAAACGAGGAAAAATATTGCCGATAATTGCTCCCGTTTTGAAGGCATTAAATTTGCCGCCTTCGAGTACGTGATAGGTAATATCTTTGGTCCATTTATTCTTTTGGTTTAAAATGTATAGATATTATTTTTCAACTTAGGTTTTTATATATATATATATATATATATATATATATATATATATATATATATATATATATATATATATATATATATATATATATATATATATATATATATATATATATGTATATATATATATATATATATATATATATATATATATATATATATATATATATATATATATATATATATATATATATATATATATATATATATATATAATATTAATATATATATAATAATTAATAATGAAAAACATGCTAGACGCGCTAGCGGTGTGACCATTGCCACAGCCAACAAGCATAAAACACGGTGTAACCGTCTTGGTCAAACCCGGAATTTCCATTAATTAATATCTACCAGGTTCTTAGTTTTTATTTTTACCAAGGACCCTTTATGCCCAAAGAGATATATGGCAACTTGTAATAGAGTAAATTTAATTTGAGTCATATTAGTTAAAAATCTACAATTTAGATTTTTGTGGAGTTGTAGCCTAATGAAAAGGCAAACAATTGTGTAAACTCTTCATTGAATAAAGCCGAACTTTCGACATTTTTGCCCCTTCTTAAGGATAATCAAAGTGAGTAACTTTTTAAAAACATGTTACACAACAGACGCTGCTTAGTAGTCGGTATTTCGCTGTTTATTACGAAATTGTGTTTAAAAGCAAAAATCTACGTTATTTGCATTTAGCTACAAAACTAGATTTTAAATTATGAGGTATTTATAAAATACTGCAGGTTTAAAGCGATTGCGCTTAAGAACATAAACCATTACCATTGTATAAACAAGAAAATGTAAATATCATTTAGCATACATTTAAGGGTGCACAATAATATGAACCCAACCCTTGTTTTATATCCTGATGCTACTTTCGAATAAAAACTGACCTACATATTCTTGCCCTTTTTATGCAGAGAAAACTAGTCAAATGATTTAGCAATTTTACCTGTCCTACAAAATATTCCTCGTTTCAAAGAAACTTTTTAAAAGAAACTTTTTCTAATCAGATATTTGTTAGACCACGTGAAAAACCTTTTGCCCTAAATTTCGTATTTGAAACATCGGTAAGGTAAAATTTCCTTTTGATCCTTAAGTAAATTTTAAACTAAAATATATTTCAGCACAAAAAATTTATATTAAAATTTGTTAAACAAAAAGCTTTAGTAAAACAAAAGAAAACAAAATATTTGTGTATATATATATATATATATATATATATATATATATATATATATATATATATATATATATATATATATATATATATATATATATTATATATATTATATATATACATAATAATAAATCTTGTTCTTTGTTTTAAAATCAATAGCAACAGCCAAGTAATAAATTAATTTAGATTACGAACAAATAATCCAACTTTTTTAATGGAAGAACATCAATTTTCTGCTATCTTTAATGGGTGTAATTGAACTAGCATTTTAAAAATGCTTTATCGCCACAACAAAAAGATCAATTATAGATATATCTAAAAAGCTTGTCTTTGTTATCTTCATAAACGTATTTTTCTTTTAGGATGCCAGTTTTGTTTAGTACCTTTTAAAAAACCTGATTTATCAGTATATAGCTTTGGGCTTGTAACCGCAGTTTTATTTTATTTATTTTTTTGAAATAAATTCGATTTCACAATTACTTATTACACGTTGGTTTAAATATACAGCGCATTTGTAAATTAGTGGATAAGTTCGTTAAAAATTTAAGGGATAATTTTTGTAAATGGTTGTTATTTATTAAACGCAAAATATCCAGAAAGGCCTATTACAGAAAGTACAGTAGGTAATATTGAAAGAAAAAAAAAGAAACAGGGACAGTCAAAGATCGTCTACGGCCAGCTCGTCCAAAAATTATTGAAAAAACAAGATTGAACATTTTGTTAGACGTTGGGGATAATCCCTATCATCTTTGCGTGTATTAAAGAAAAAAAGTATCATCCGGACAAGATTAGATTATGATATAAACGTGCAACTTAAATACATTATTCCATCGTCAGATACTCTTTAATAATAAAGCCACGTTTTGTTTAAATGTTATAATAGTAAATAAACCAAATTTTAGGGGCACAAATAATCTCCGTTGAACAGGAAAAAATCCTAGCCAACATCCACAAAAAATAAATGTTTGGGCAGGGATTTTAAATAATAAAATTATTGAAACTTTTTTTTTCGATCACAATCTTACGGCAATCTTCAAAATAACTTACTTCTTACTCTTGCAATTTCTTTTCCAAATCCAAATCAGCCTGATATGCCAGATAGATTGATTTGGTATTAATTGTATGGTGCTCCGCCCCATTTTGCTCGACAAGTACGTGAATATTTAAATGCGGTATTTCCCGGACAGTGGATTGGTAGAAGGGAAACTACGGAATGGCCTGCAAGATCTCCAGATCTTACACCGCAGGATTTTTCCTTTGGGGGTATTTAAAATCAAAAGTGTATAAGGAAAAACCATGGAATTAAGATGATTAAAATTTAAAATTAGATACGAAATAAGGCAAATTAATGAAAGTACTCTAAGTAATGTTTTGAAACGGTTTTAGGCAACTAATAAAATAATTAAAAGAATACATTAAATAGACAATAAAATGCTAATTTCTTTCAGTTATCTAATCATATTAATTTTATTTTTATTTTTATTAGAGTTTTTATCCCTATATTATATTTTTAAATTTTATTTTATATATTATATATATATATTTATATATATTAATTAAAAAAATGCTACCCCAAGTCTTTTTTTTATTATAGATTTTTTTCTTTACTTCAGTTCATTTTGTAGATAATTAAATTTGACGCGGCAATTAAAAAGGCAACAGACAATAAAACCGCTAAAATTGCAAATAATAGTAATGCGTACTAATTATCTCTAATTATTGCTGATTGTCAGTATATCCAATTTTCTTTTCATTGAACCCTACAAACCTAATTAAACGTGTTTTATCTTTTACTTTCCGATAACTATCTGAAATGATTTTTATTTTCTGCACTACAAAATTAAATTTCCGTTAAGCTTTTGTTCCGATTTTCTTGAAGCAGGTTTTATACATTTTCACAAATAAGTACTTGGCAATCGTAACACAATAGATTATGTCTAAGTAGGTTTTTTTATTTTATTAAAGCGAAAATGTAAGTATACATTATTTATTTTAAAGTATAAAATATTTTTAAACAAAAAAATTAGATGGTTGTTAAAATAATAGTTTTTTTTACATGTAAAAGAATTGCGTAACTATGTTTATAAAAAAGCGCATTATCGTTTTAATAAAACCTCGATGTACATTAGGAATATGTAGTAATAAATTTCTTTTTTTATAACTCGATTTGGTTTTAAAATGGGCAAAATTAACTTAAATAGTATTTATAATAAATAAAACCAATAAAAATAACTCCAAATAACTTATAAAACCATTAAACAACTTTTACAAAGTTATAAAATGTATTTTTAACTATACCGTTAATGAAATATATGTTTATTTTATAGGGATTTAAAATATAGCATGCTTTTTAATTGGTGACCAACACAGAATAGAAATAAGAAAAGACATAAAGATTGCTGTGTAACTATATCAAGGCAGGTAAAATTATTTCATTCGAAATTTTTAAAATCTAGTTATACTTTTAAAATATCTTGTCTTAATTACAAAGTAATATAGAATTTCTTAAGTAAATACATTTTATTTTTTAATATTAGCTACAAAAAAAACCAACTTAGCTTTACATATTAAATCATGCTTTAAAAAAAAGTTAAGGCTTTACGTTTTTAAGACAAACGCTAAATTAACAAATAGATATATTTATATAGTTTTAGCTAAAATTTAAAATTTATATTCTTGCCCGTAGATTTCCTTAATTTCTCAACAGAAACTTATTCTCAGGGTATTGTTCTGGTTCGTTTTATAAAATAGCTTAATGACAAAACTTTTTGCCTCTTTGTGCCTTGTAAAATATTACTTAGTATAAAACTTGCTTTTCGCAACAAAGATCCTTTAAGCATTATTTAATAATATTTTAAGTCCCATGATAACGAGCTTTAATCAGTAAAAAGAATTATTAAGAGTCGTTTGTTTCCTTGACTTAATTTAAAATGAGTCTGGCCATTTTGTTAGTATAAAACCAAATAAAAGCAAAAAGAAAACTTTTGCGAAGGTTTAAAAAATGAATGTATTTGTCCAGTACCCCAGTATTTAGTTGTGTTTTTGCTATTATTTATTATTATATTTATTAAAAATTAAATATTAAGTCTTGGGATCATTTCCAATCCGGCCTGACGTACGCAGTGTATATATTACACAAAACGTTTCAGGGTGTTTTCTCTCTTATCATAACTTTGTTATCGTTCCACATAAAGGTATGTTATTTGGTACGTATATTCACATAGGTATTCTCATTGTCTGTGAAAGTTTCTGAGGTCACAGTTCTCTTAGAATTTAAAATTCAAGCAGAATTTTATTCTACACACAAAAAAAAATTGCTACATTTTACTTATCATACCCCAAAGTAACCAAAAAAAAAAAATATATAACCTATTGAAGAAAAATTGTTAGGCCTTAGATAGTTATCTTGCCATAATATTTTTAAAGTCTATCTGTAATAGCAAAATTGTTCTTAAAATGAGGGAAAAATACTAGAAAAATCACTGTGAAAAATCCGTCTTTGCCGAATAATGGAACGCCCCAAATAATGGAAAATTACAGGATTTCCTGCGAAAATTATAATCATTACTGTTCCTTTTTTGCTGATTTATGTTCCGTTTGCCATTTCGTTTATAGTATTTTTGTCAAATCTGCTGGAATATTGAGCTCAATAATTTTTAAAATCGGTTTTTTATGTTTCAAAAATTATTACCTAGTAGGAAAAATATTTTTGCTGATAGTACTTGTAATATACTTGATCCCTAAATTTTTTTTAACGCTTCTGGTTGACTTTGAAAATCTGTTTATCTATTTTATAATATAAAGTTTTATAGAAATACTTTTGTATATAAAAACAGAGGTTTTCTCAATATGCTGTTTAAATTATAGGGTATTAGTAAAGTGTGGATATATTTATTAAAAATTTAACGAAAAATAATAATATATATACAGGGTAATTCCTGTACAACGTCATTGACATTTTTTTATGGCAACCCCCATTTTTTAATACTGGGTTTAAAGAAGCACAGTTTTTTACATTTAGAAGATAATTTTAAGTATGGACTAAACTGAAAACAAAACAAAAAAAAAACGCTTTTAAAATTTTAAAATACCACTATTAATGGATATAAAAATTTTAAAAATAACTAAATTAAATACTCAAATGAACCGAATTGCTTGGCAGTAGCCAAAATGATAAATACATTCTTTTTGCACACTTTTCGTAACTGCAGGGGATAAAAATTATTTTGTGACCAATTCTTTTTTTAATTTCTCGGGCCCTATTGACATGGGCTGCTTTGATATAAAGATCAGAATTTAATTCTTGATAGAACTTACTTAAAGGATTATTTAAACAAGTTTCAAATAACTAAAAGCTGACACACAAATTTTTATTGTCAAGGTCACTGCAGGCAGCCAACTATACACCATTTGAACAATAAATTTATTTGTTTTTAGAAATTTTATTGTCAATAGGTTAAGTATTTTAAAATTGTAACAGCGTTTTTTTTTCTGTTTTTTTGTTATTTAATCCATACTTAAAATAATCTAAAATGTGCTCTTTTCAACTCCGTAATAAACTAATAAAAAAAAATATTGATGGCGTCATACCCCCACCGGAGTCACCCAGTATATATATATATATATATATATATATATATATATATATATATATATATATATATATATATATATATATATATATATATATATATATATATATATAATTATATAAATGATATATGTAATTAAAATTTAAATAGAGCTAAGTTTTTCTAACAGTTATTCCTTTAATTTTTAACAAATTTTTTCAGTACTTGACAAATGTACTCCATAATGTCTCTAGTTAAACCAAGATTGTATGAAAATAACACCAAATTTTGTATAGTTTAAACTTTTTAACTTTTACGGCTATGTTTTTATACTATAATAATTGGTATATTAAATTAAATAACTTACATTTTTTCCTCTGAGGAGTATCTCTAAAAATTAGGCTTTCATTTTTTGTTTAACTTTTCCGTAGAAAAGTTGCAAGGAAAACAAAAAGAAATCTTTTCCTTTTTCCTTCAAGTTATTTCCGATTTATATTCCCTTTTCTATCAATAAATCAAAATCAAAATACGCAGTTTTTATACAAACAGGAAACAGTGGGACTCCGTAAGATTTTACCGCAAGTTGTTTACAAACTACTTCATAGTCTTTTAAATTTTATGAGTCAGAAAATGTAATTTTCTTTAGCAACTTTCCACTGGGAAATATGGCACACCTTTATAGCTTGCAGTGTTTATCGCATACCAGTTTCATCTTCCTTATTTTTTATGCCTTACTTTAAGATTATGAAAGATTAAATGTCAGACATGATGATACCTCTTTAAGAAATAATATATGATTTTAGGGCTTGTGTTTTTATCAGGACCGTAGCGAAACGATTTTTTGGGGTGGATCTAACTTGAATTTTCCAACTTTTGAAATTGTGATTTTGCAGAGATAATTCTTCTAAATAGATAAAAAATTCTCGAAAAAGGATTTTTTATCTTTGGACAGTCCACGAAGGCTGAGGCCTAAGTACTAACTACCTGTGGGTGTCTTACGGGTGGTGAGAGGGAGTTTGTTCACACGGGACTTAAATATTTGGCGACTGGTCCATAATTTGGACACTCTAGGAATAAAGGAACGAAGAAAGTGGGAAGTTCGGAGCCTCTTTAGTTGAACTGTAAAAGATGCATAAAAGTTGCACTACGTGTTGCTCTGTTGGGAGTGCCAAAAGAGAAATTATACTGGCCAACTTCTCTGAGCAGAAGGCGTGAAAATACCTATAGAAGAGCGACAGATCCCCCACAGCTCGAGGGTGGGCAAGAGGAGGAAGCCTTTCTGTAAGCGTGTGATCATTAATAAGACAAACAGCTCTTCCCTGAATGGAGTCCAGAATGCTTAGTGTTGTAGGAGACGCCTTTCCCCAGACATGAGAACAATATTCTAAAAAGGGTCTGATTTGGGACACATACAGAGTATAAAGATTGGAAGAAGAGAAATAATTTCTAGCTCGAAAAAGGAATCCAAGCTTTTTTGAAGCTGCTGAGGCTATGGATGTAATATGTTTGTGCCAGTTGAGGTTATTCTTAAAAGTAACGCCGACAAGATTGGACGACTCTTTGTTCTGCTGAACTTAGCGCATATGTAGGGTGAGCACTGGAGACTTTTTTCGGACAGAAACAGACTGGTTAATAAACTACAGATTTTTAGCTCCAATCCAAATAAGTTTGAAGTTTGTGAAATCGTTGACACGTTGGCTTTAAATCAAGCATTACTGGCCTGGGAAATTGAATGTTAAGGAAAACTAACGTCAGCAAACTATGAATTTGGGTTGATTGTGAAAAAAAAAACTTTAATGGTAGAAAAACAGAGTGGAGTGCCAGTACTGAGCCCTTTGGTAGCATTGGAGAAGCTGGGGATGACCATAACATAACTGATATCGTCGATTAGAAGGAAACTGGAACCACGAGCAAAGCTTAGGTGGAAGACCTAAGAAGGAAGTTTGTCAAAAGCCCACCTGATCGAAAGCTTTGGAAATGTCAAGAGCAACGATTTGGGATTCACCAAAAAATTCAAGGGACTTGTTTCAGTCGTGTGAGACAAAGGAAAGAGGATCAGCTGTGGATCTTTTGTGACGGAATCCAAAAGGCTAAGAAAAGGGTGCAGGCAGCTAAATCCATAATGCGCGCGAACGGGAATAGAATTACCTTATCTTGTTGTGTTGCAAAGCCCAAAAGTCTGACCCTCTGGTGGGTTAATTTAAATTTAAAACATGCTGTCAAATCTGTCAGCTTTGACCAATAGTGACTCGTAATTTCGTGCCCCAGAACTTGCGCTTGACGCAGCTCTTAGTAACATAAAATTGTTGACAATAATTAATTATTAACCCTCTTAATTTCTGAGCAATTTGGGTAATGTATAATAGTAAGAATTAGTGTATTAATTAGTTCCCTTTTGCTAACTATTGAACAGTTTTTTAAACCTTTCTTGTTTTCCTAACTTATTTTGACTCGGATCGGATTTTTCGTATCAGTATTCGTACTTGAACTGTACTTTTTGTATACAAATGTGTACAATTGAATAATTAAATATTGTTCTATAAAAAGGGCAAATGCATTTTCAAACTAAGCGAAACAAATATAATAAATTCATTATTTAAAGGCTATTTATGTACAACCTATTATCAATAATAAATATATACGCAAAATACTCTCTATATGACGTATTTTATAAAAACGCTAGTGGATAATTACGGTTAATTAATTTATCCAGCTGATGAGCTCGCCTCGTAATCGGCTGGGTGGATTTATGTTTGAACGCCACATCGGTCATGTACGAGTATATTGTAAATGAAAAAAGAATGAATGATGTAGGCAGGGTGTTAAAAAAAGGTCATAATTTCAGCAGTAACTAGGACACGTAGGTTCGTACCTCTCCTCGATTGATTTCCAAAAAAAAATACAATAAGGTACTATTATAGGTTTATAAGTAGTACTACTTGCAGTTAATAGATGCTGGGTGCAGTCTTCGTGCAAGGCTTACATAAAAAATATATTATTGCTTAATTTAAAAAAATATCCATAGGTACTTTTTAAAAATTTAACATAACACATATATATACATAATATATATAAATATATATATATATATATATATATATATTATATATATATATATATAATATATATATATATATATATATATATATATATATATATATATAAAAATGATATATATAATATAATATTTTATATATATATATTAGAATAAATTAAATAATGTAATATTATTATAATTTAATTTTTTATAATATATAATATATATATATAATATAATTCAATTTTTTTTAATATAACTATTGTTATATTATTAATATACTTAATAAATGGAATTACCATACTTTCTTTTATACTTATTTTTAAGAAATAGAAACTTTAAAAACAAAATATTAATATTATTATATATCATATATAATAAATTCAAATAATAAATATAAATATTAATATATTAATTTAAAATTTAAGGATCATCAGTACCTAGTTTCAAAAGTTTAACAAATTTTAAGAACAGACCAACCTGGGCAGGCAGCACAACAAATTTTATTGATTATGTGTAAAACTGATAACATAATCTAGCATCATTCTTTGAATTTATTTTTTCCAGAAAAATTAGACATAAAATTAGTTATAATCCCAACATTGTGAGCAGTGGTACATCAAAAAAGAAAAAAAGGTTGTTAAATTTTTTTGTACCAAATTTAATGCCCTGATAAGAAAATTTATTTTTGACTCTGTTTTAAAAATTGTGGCATTTCTGGGTAAAATTGAAATCTGTTTAGTTTATTAATTGTGTACCTTAAAAGTGTTCTTTTTTAATTTCCAAACAAAATGGTTTTTTGTCAGAGGGCAGCGTATCGAAGTCTTGATATTGTTGGGATGTGGGGATAGCATGCGGAGTCAAATGATGTGTGTACTTTATTTAATGCAAATATCCTGAAAATCACATTTCCCAGGCTACTTTGAAGATCTTAAAAAAATTTTAAAAAGAACATGGTACAGTGAAGGACTTGCCTAGAAGTGGACGGCCACATGTTTTAGACGAAGATCAAAAATTGGACATTGCCGTATCTCTGCAGGAAGATCCACATTTGTCAACGGTTTCATTAGCCCAAAACAATCCTGCGTCTAGACGTACGATTGGAAGGTTTTTAATAACAGAAAAATACCACCCATATAAGGTATATCTTGTCCAAGAGCTCTAGGAAGATGATTATGACAGGCGTTTGCAATTTTGTGAGGAAATAATGAGGCGATGTGACGAGAATAATGGGTTTCCACTGAACATACTCTTTTCGAACGAAGCTACTTTTATTTAAAGGGAGTAGTTAACAATTATGATTCTGGAGTTAGGAAAACCCACACTGGATATGCGAAGCTCATACGCAGCGTCCTTAGAAAGTAAATGTATGGGCAGGCATCATCAACAACAGAATATTAGGACCATACTTTTGAGGAAACCTTACAGCTGCAGCTACTTAGACTTTTTACGCTTTGAATTAGTGCCTGCTTTAGCTGTTATGTTTCCCAATGAAAGCAGATCCAGATATCCACTGAAACACTTTGGTTCCAACAGGACGGCGCTCCCCACATTTTGGTATTAACGTCAGAGAATATCTCGATGAAATATTTGCAGGACGCTGGATTGGACGACGTGGTACAATTGAATGGCCGCCACGATCCCCAGACTTAACGCCATTAGATTATTTTTTGGGGATATCTAGAAAGACAAGGTTTATCAAAATAGGCCGGCTAATATTGAAGATCTAAACAGAATTAGAGTGGAATCACATAACATACCGGCTGAGGCCATTCGAATTCCGTAGACACGTTTTACCATCGCCTAGAGCCTGCCAAGTAGAGGGTGGATGGCATATTCAGCATCTGTAACGTTAATTCACCCGTACTAAGTGGTATTTCTAACTTTTGTTTTTAAAGGTTTTCATTTCCTGGTAACTACATAAGTTAAAAAAAAAAGAAACGGTATGGTCAGATTCCATTTTTACGAGCTTTTCAATGAACCCATACACGACATAGGTTTGCATTTGAAAAAAAAAAGTCGGAGGGTTGCAGCTAGGGTTGAAAAAATATTTCATATTATTGCCAAAAAATGCCTACAATTTAAAATCAATTGACGTGTTTCACTTGTTTTTCGTAAGTTACTGGTTAAAAAGATATTAATTTTATTCCGGACTTTTCCATTGTATATATATTATATATATATATATATATATATATAAATATATATATTATATATTTATATATATATATTTTTATATATTTTATTTTCTTGCTTTTGGGAAAATTTTTACTCATAGTCGAAAAATCAATTTTATAGAAAATTTCTCTTGTTTAAAACTAAAAATCCCTACCAAAAAAGTTTAAAAATCGCATACAGGGCGACAAAAAAACGTAAAATTATCAAGACTAAATCCCTTATTTTGAATATTAAAGAAAATTATTTAAAGAATTTTAGGTTTTTTTTATCTAATTACAAATCACACCACCTACGAAAAATATATTTTGTATTTCAGTAAATAGAACGGATAGAAATAAAAGCTTTATATAAAACAAATTAATGTATCACTTATAACAAAAGAAAATTTATAATTCAAATTTTAATATAACCTTCTTTTTCCTGCATTTTTCTGTTAACGGAGAATTTGAAACAACTTTTCTCAAAGCCTTGAATTTCTCACACACTGGGTTTTTCTTTCTAACATCGATTTTTGAAATGGTCGGTGAGTCCTTTTTTCCTAAATTCCCAAAGGAAATCCAGTGGGTTGGTCGGTGACCTGCCCAAAATTTCGAAAATCTTCCTTCCAACGCCCTGGAAATTTCCTGAAGAAACTGTTAACAGCTCGGGAACTATGGCATGGCGCAATATCTGATACCACAAATATTTCTAATTAGTGGAAGGCCATTAAAAAGTCAGAAACTGTTTAAAAAAGAAGGAAACATCCGGCGATATTACCCCGAAGAAAAAATCCTTCAGTTGTTATCTAAATTCCCACCCACATTTTGTTTAAAAGAAAGATCCCGACCTGGATAACAAACCGCGGGTTGGGCTGTACTACCATCGAAGTTCTGGGAACTAACAACTCCATTTGACGTAAAAACAACTTCCTCAGAAAAAATTATTTTTCTAAAAGATAAGGGTCGTCTTCATGTATTGAACCAAGCTGAAAAATCAAACCAAAATAAAAGTATCAGGATCAATGGTGGAAAAATGGTTATAGGGATGAAAATGATTTTTTAAAACTTTCCACATGATTTAAACTGAGCTCTTTCTTGGAAGTACTTTTTCCATATTTCTCAAGGAAATCTTGGGATTTTCAACAACGGGAATTTGAAGTCAAATCTTCATCATCTTCGACCTGAACTTATTTTTTATTGAATCTGTTTTCTACACTTCCACTTTAAATTTTGCCATTATGTGTCCAACGTTTAATGAGATACAGATATTTCGGTGCCCATTGAAAATCTCAGCGGCTTCTCTAAAGGTTTTGTAGTTTCCCCACAATTAAAACAATTTCAATCTTCTGTTCCGTGGTTAGTTTTAGGCATAATAAATCAAAATGATAAATGGATAAACTGAATTTATAACTGTACTTCTGACTAGAAATAATGTCAGTGTTTATGTCAGTTATTATTATTTTACCTTCAGGTCCGAAATTACCTTTTTAATTTTTGACAAATTTTTTCATTAAAATAAAAATCCCCTTTTTTTTCTAGGTGGCTTATTTCGTAATTAGATATAAAAATTAATTCTAAATAATTCCTTTAAATAACTTTTCTTTGAATATTAAAATAAAGGTTTTAGTTTGGATAAATTTAGCTTTTGTCCTTCTCTGTTCTGCTGGTATTTTTAAACTTTTTGCGTAGGGATTTTTGTTTTTAAATAAGCAGAACTTTTCTACATCAAAATGATTTTGTTTCGACTGTCAGAAAAAAAAATTTCCCATATGGCAAGAACTGGTTGGGACACTTTTATATATATATATATATATATATATATATATATATATATATATATATATATATATATATATATATATATATATATAAAAACCAAAATTCACAAAAAAAATACTAACAATCTTTTCGAAAGTAAATTAAGTCGATGTCAGTACTGGAGCAAAATGTAAAATATTTAAACTGTTTTAATATCTTTTTCGTGAAATACAGGATTTTAATATTTTACCTTTGTACTTAATTGAAAAGAAATATTATTTCACTATTACCATGCTTTATGAGATAAGTAGCTTTTTGCCCGCGTGAACCACATGATTTTCGCCGTTTTGTTTTTTCCCTTCTCGCACACACACACACACACACACACTTAAGAAAATAAACAAAATTCAAGTAGCAATGCAGCACAAAACATCTAAAATTTTTAAACTTCGATACTTTCGTTGCACATTCCGCGGGGTAGCGCGCGTCGTGCGTTGAGCATTTTGTATTTTATCATATTTCATTTGTCATTCTTTTCTAATATAAATGGCGTTTGTGAATAAGTTAGTACGCATAATATGTTTTTATGAACAATCTCCAAAACTACAGTTATTTAAATAATTTATTTTCGTAAGAAATTGACAAATAATAGAGTGGTTACATTTTTATACTTTTAAGACTACATATGACATATTCCTTATACAAACTTTCATTTCTTCTTTTTTAACCTCAGGAGATATAATTTACTACTACTACCACTTTCCATTTTTCTGGGTAATTAGAAGACTAATTACCAACCCCTATATTTACAACTGCAAAAATAACGATTTTTTTTATACACACCCAATGAGATGTTATTTTAAAAATGTTAAAAGATATTATTTTTAATCGTAATTAGTAGACATACAAAATTTTATATTTCTTAGTCCAGAAATGACGAAGTTCATACCAACTTTCACCCACCACTTCATTTTTCCCCTTTAGGGAAAAGTTTTTAGGATCTTTTCTTAGCTGGCTGAACCTACTCATAATCTTCCTCATATTTATAGGTCGAGTAGTTTCCAAGATATCGTGATTAACCAGTGTATGAATCTATGAATGCATTTATAAGTGACCTTGACCTGCAAAGCTGCCAGATTAAGAACGTTTAATTGTATTGAGTTACGATTGTTCTTAAGCAAGGGTGTCCACGGCCTACATTCGCTGTGACCATACCCAACAAAAGTGAAACACGTGTAATCGGATTGGCTGGACCCGGGGTTATCCATTTACTTGGGGGCCTCGTAATTTTAAACCAACCAAGATTAGTAGTCATACCTAACAGGACATTTAATCTTTCTTTTCAGTTTATTAAAAAAACCTATACCCAAAGAAACCCACCTATTTATTTATATTATGTTATTATTTATAAAAGGCTCAAGAAGTTTAATTTTATTTATTATATTATTGGGGAAAATACTGCATTTCCCATTTTTTAAACACGTTTTTAGTCGTGCTGCAAGTCACCTATTGGAATTGGCAAAAAGTATTAAATTCACAATCCGTGAACTAATGAAATTTTCATTAAGTGTGTTGGGTAAACAACTTCTGAATGTTTTTGTTCCCCCATACAATAACAGTATATACCATATGACAAAACAGCGGAGGCTCTTCGTTGCCTTCACTTGGTAGATTGTGTAGCTTGAATATTTTATATTATAGGGCAATGCGTCATAAAGTGACTAGGATCTTCATAAAAAGACGGATTTCACTATAACACTACGACATATAAATAGATTTTGTTTAATAAAATGTTTAAATTACTGAAGTAAGCAAGCATCTCTTTAGAGAATAAAAGACAAAAACCAAAATGAAAACACCACAGAAAGGTAAAACAAGAAATAAGTCTCATAAATACCTTTCTAGTAGTCGATTACACAAAAAAACAAATGCGAAAGTAAAAAGCTGATAGTATTACGCGTGTAACCATGGTGAGAGAGGCCAATAACTGTAATCAACAACTTAGAGTCTTTCAGTGTAATGGAACTGTTAGTTTTACTTTCAAAATGAGACCGAAAACTTAGGTCGTTAAAGAGCGCGATGCTTCCCATACAGGATCGCGTTTAGCGTTATATGGAGTTAAACGAGGGACAGAAATTTCTGGTTTTAGGTTAGTATACTTCTTAAACCACTAGAATTACGGTTTTTCTTTTCGAAATTTATACGCTGTGAGCTCTCAGCTCTTTACCTGAGACTTTCTTAGGGAAATCAGGCTTAATGAGCAGAATTTAAAATCCTTTTAAAAAATTTAAGAATTCTTTT